>QLOM01004704.1:0-16417 GCA_003313785.1 Termitomyces sp. MG148 | reverse complement strand
GACAAGGAGGAGGATAACCCTCCTATCTAGTCTTGGTCACTGTGGAAGGATAATCTACGTGTTTCAGACAAGACATTGCCATGTAAGGCGAAATAGAATTCGTACGTGGCTCCATCTTGTTGTTTTCTCTGAATACACAGAGTGCGCGGAGCTTAGTGTTCAAGTCGATGGGCTTCTGGAATCAGTCCATGAGGGCGTTGATGAGAAATCCTTTTAGAAGTCTGTTTGTGAGCTCTACTTAGCTACCTCAGGTATGAGCCCCTGTCGTAGATATTTGGCTCAGGTGGGACAAATTAGTAACCATATATGGTCACTAAAATTTGATGTGTCTATATATGGTCACTAATTTATTAGTGGCCTCTTGGGGCAAGCTTTAGTGACCATTTTGGGATGTCCGCTCTAATGAGAATTATTTTCCCACGGTCAATCAAAGGCCTTATGCTAACTGGTTATCATTGATTTTTCTTCTTTGTTTTCTTCTATTCTCCATCATTCTGTGTGATCATTAGTATACATTATGCCTCCTGAAAGACTCTCATAGTATCAATTAGCCAGAACACTTAGCACAAGATTTTAAACCAGGTGCTAAGAGAAAGAAGGAGATCAATAATGAGATTGATCAGATGGAAATTTCTTCATCTGTGACTAGTTCTAGCAGCAAAGATAAGTAGAATGCATTGAATATTGCTAGAGATTGGTCATTTACTTAGTTTTACTGACTAGCAGTGATGATTTCAGCATTGTTTCCAGCTTTTATCTAGATTTTTATCATTCACTCTAAACAAAGAGGAGGTTTCAACCTCAGGTACAAGAGTTATTTCAGCAGACAACAGCTCAGGCCTCAACTCATGGCTGGTATGTTGATATATTACCATAATCTGTGCATTGAGTTTTACCATGGAAGTTTTTAAGAATTTCTCTTCCACAGTGTAGTGCATTATTGTGGAAGGCAGAAATGTGGGAAACAATTGTACAGTACCTGGAGCCCATGACACCATATTGGTGGAAGCACATGTTTGCCCATGATGCTGTAGTGGTAGAGACATGTGCCCTGAACACATGCTCATTTGTGATGCTGTGGTGGCAGAAGCACATGTCTTGAGCTCTGGAAAATAGAAGTTTCCCTGACAATAACACCATCTATTCCTCAACCAAGTGCATTTATTTGTCTTTGCAAAATCTTCCAATACATCTCAATAACTACAAAAGCCACAAAAAGTGGTCAAATGCTAATTTAACAAGAACATCAAAACTCTTTGCTTTCTTGTCTCCATATAGAAAGAATTATTGGTGCAAAGTATGTTTAGATGCTGGACACAATAGATTTGATTGTCTTGGTATGAGGCAGAAGTGTTGCAGATCATCACTCAAAACTTGATCTTATCAGCATGCCACTGACTGTGTCCTCAAAGAAGTATGAACTGGCAGATGTCAGAAAATTGATTTCCTCTGTTTTTTTTTTTTTTTTTTACATAGCTTTTGCAAAGGTGCCAGAGGAATTGGTGAAGTCTAAGCTTGATCCAAAGTCTACAGCTGTGAAGATATATGTAGGTAAGTAATACTTATTTTTATTGATATCTGTATCAACATGTTCTCATGTGATGTCTGTCAGGGGACTTCCATTTCCAGAACTTCCTTTTTTGGAACCCCAGAGTTTTTTGGGGATTTCCAGAAATCTCTGGAACACTCCTGTGCCTTCTGGGAGGTACTGTACAGCCATTTCCACACCTCTGCCACCCACGCTGATGTGCTGCACCACAGCAGAGGAATCCTTAGACTTGTTCTCTTTGGATTTTCCTCTGCCAGCTGTGTGACTGAGCCATAGCCTCCAGAGGTCACCCTTACAATGTCCCCTTACTTTAATATTTAGTTTATTACTCTTTTCACATGTGCATTGCTTGGACCACTGGCAAATTTCTAACATCAAATTTGGAAAAGTGTTTACCATGATGGTGGAGACTGAAATTTCTCAGGGTCCAAGAGCATAAAACAAAAGTACTTCCACAGCCTTCTTCCTCACTGCATATACTTGCAAAGCATGTCTCCAGACCAGACACAGCTGATGAAAACTTGTATTTGGCATGCCAATAATTCAATTGATGTACACTAGTTCTTTAAAACTTGGCATGTTACAAACCTGGATGAGGGACTCCATCAAATACCCCTTGAACCTGACCATGTCAGGGGGGACTTTCATTTCTAGAACTTCCTTTTTTAGAACCCCAGAGTTTTCTGGGGATTTTCAGAGATCTCTGGAACACTCCTGCACTTTCTAAAAAGTACTGCATAGTTGTTCCCACACCTCTGCCACTCATGCTAATGTGCTGTGCTGTGGCAGAGGAATCCTTAGACTTGTTCTCTTTGGATTTCCCTCTGCCAGGTGACTAGTTATATTTTCTGTCATACCATACTGTTCTAATAAACTTTGGATTTCCCTCTGCCAGTTGTGTGACTTAGCCACAACCTCCAGAGGTCGCCCTTACAGCAGAACAAGTCTCCTAATCCTAGTCTAGAAGCCCTCTATAGCTGCCAAAATTCTTCTGGCTCCTAATTGTGGGCTTAAGCACCAACAATATCTATGTCTCAGCCGGCCGCTTCAGAAGCTCTCTCAGATGCCATGGCCTCTGCTAGTGAAAATGAGAGCAGCCAAACCCAGGTCACACAAACGTGACCCGCTATTTTATTTGTGAAATCGTGGCGTGAAGCTAAAAAGGGCTACGATATAAAATACATAGGGAGAGGTGGGTGGGTAAGCAAAAATTAAACTAGAAAGCTGAAAACCTGGTACAAAATGAATAATGCAAGCCTGTGCAATTCCCCAGTTTGCAAACTTGAATAGATTTCCTCAAGAGTTTATTTAATTGAGATTTCCTCAAGGAAAGGCTATGGTGAGAGATGAGTAGAACTCTTCAGGTGGCTCGAGCAGTGTCTCACCTTGGTTCAGAGTAGGATAATAATAAAAAAAAAAAAAACACAAAAATGAAGATATGGTGACGCTACTCTGTTGATTGAGGTGGCAATGAGAAATTGTTATGTGAGAGAGCGCTAACACGCTCACCTGTGCTGCTCATGAGATTGGAGTGGCAAGGCAGAACAAAAGAGCAACACAGGCATGTTTCATACCATTTGACCCTACTGTTTCGGCTATGGCATCTGCCTCAAACTGTGGCACCATGCCAAAACGGCCATCTGATCTGAAAGGTGACAACTAAGAAGGGCTATATGGGCTGTTTAGATGGAAGGAGGGGAGGTGGTGGTGATGGAAGATGGAGCTGAATGTTTTTGATAAATATAATGATGCATAGCTAGTGTTGTTTGAAGTCATGAAAGGCTTGTTTCATGACGTGAGAGTTGTAAAGCAGCTCAAACAGCAGGGTTTTCTTGGATATAGGATTTCCATGCTTTGGATGTCCATTGACCGATGGCCATGATGACGTCCTCTGATAGACCCAAAGATGCAAAAAAAGTTGCTCCACCTGCTCTGGCAGAATGTCTGCCAAATGATTTGTCAACAAAGGAGAAGAGCTTAGCGTCAAACCAAGATTGAGAAAAAAAGAAGCCATCTGAACAGAGAAAGATGAGTTGATGCAGTCCATGAATTTGGTCTTGCTTATTCATGTATTTGCAAAGAAGAGTAATAGGATCCGCAACATCTTGATGCATGAATAAGATGTCGGTACCTTTAAAGAATGGATCAGTCTTATGGTATGGCAGCCAATATCCTGCATATCCATGATCAAAATGAAAAGAGGACCGGCCGATGATTTTGCGCCAATTAATTGTGGATTTTGACTTAATTATGAGTTTGCCAGACCTATGACACGCATAAAAACAATATGACATGATAGTTGCAAAAAGGAGATTGTCATAGCTTCCCATGTTTTGAGCAACATTGAGAAAAGATTGTAAGTGAAAAAGACGCAGCGGCTGCTTTCATCGAGTGGGAGAGGCTCATAGTTTTTTGGATCCTCGTATGGTTGCCTGAACAAGAGGGTGAGATCTACTTGCATCAAAATAAGGATAGAGATCATGTAAAAAGTGACATGCGCCAGAAAGATATTTGGGGCCTGAAGAGATATATTTAGAGGTAAAGTATATTTGGTAAGAGTTTGGGGTGTCAGATCGATTGGGAGATTATGAATGATGCAGAATTTAATGTAATCTTTGGCACCAGTGACGTAGCTAGAAGCGGTCAATTTTTCAATTGCATGGGCTTGAACATGAGAGGTCCATGCCTCAAGATCGGCTTGAGGCATTGGTTGGCGGACCATCAACACAGAAACAGAAGACAGTCCACCAAGGGCATTCAAAAGCATTCTCTCCATTGCACTGGCAGCAGATTCCTTGGAGAGGTAAAGAAGCGGACGTGGTCTGAAGAAAACCGATGACAATAATCATCAAAAGGAAGCCAGGACAGCAAATCTGCTTGCACGTTATCCTTCTCCGCAATGTGTCTGACCTGCAAGTCTATACCTGTCTTCATTATGATCTCAGATATGGCACGAACAACAGTGTTGTGGGCGTCTTTGGATGCACCAAGAGAATTAAAGACAGCCACAGCATCAAGGCTGTCTGTGATAACTAGAAGTTTGCAAGGAGGATGGAGGAGAGATGCAGCATGGTGGATCCCTGAGAGAATGGCTATCAATTTGAGAAAGAAGATGTCGACTTTGAGTGGTGAGTGACTTTGACGCAGTTGGTACACAAAACCATTGCCTGCAAACACAAATGCTAGTGCTAGTTTTAAGCTGGCATCTGTCTAGATGACAAAGTCAGCTGAGCAGTCATTCCACTGTGGGTTGTCGAGGAAGCGCACTCCAATGGAGTTAGGTATAACATCCATTAGCCAGTGCATGTCATTGACCACATCTCGATTCAGGTAAATTCCAGCATGCATTGTTGATTTATTGGAAATTTTTCGGTACAGACTTGAAAGGGCTGGACGACTCCATGGAAGAACATTCAACAACCAGTTAAGATGACCCGCAAGACATAGCCAAGTTTTCAATGGTGGACAACGGTCAGGAGTGGTGACAAAGTTTTGAATCCTATCCGTGATGTCCTTAATTGAATCATCAGTTAAAGTTATTGTACCATGATTTATATCAATCCAAAAACCAATGATTTTTAATGTTTCACCATACTCTTGTTTCTTCTCTTTCCAGGGGCATCTGATTGCATCCCAGAGGATTAATAACTGTGTCTGTTGGCGGGGTCATAAGTGGCCTTTATGCTGTATGAGATTTGAAGTCCCAGGAAAAAAAATCATTCATAAAGTCATGTAAGTCTTCAATTTTGAGCTTTACTATACCAAGCCAACACATCAGATTGGCTATTGCACACCAGTAGCAAGGTGAGGCTCTGTTTCCAAAAACTAAACAATGCACAATTTGTCAAAGGCCATCTACTTCCACCACTTGACGTAACTGCCATAAAGGATGGGCTGGTAAATTCAGGAAGGCACTCAAGACATCTGATTCCCAGGCAAGAAGTGTTTCATGTGGAAACCAATGCTTGGCGTTATAAAGAGCCTGGCCAAAAGTGTGCATATTGTCATAAACAACCTTTGCCTCACTTCTTGGAATGCCATCATTCAAACCTGAGGCCATGTGATTGGTGATAACTCTAGCCTTGCCCTTCTGCCACATGACAAATAATGGTGAAGATTTCATGCCAGGGAGTAGCTCAGGTATGTTCAATGGATCAGACCATTGCCTTGCATTTATTTCTTTGTCTTTGAAGGCTCAAACTGCCTCAAGGTCTGCCTCATCACAGTTAGGGAGAACATTGTCATCTTCGTTAAACCACAATCCCTCATCAAAGGGCCAGAATCCATGATGTAAGCCCTGCATCACTGACTTCACAAAAGGCTGGTTTGGATGGTCCCATAGCATGCTCTTGAATCTGTCAACATTAAAAGGAGTTTCAACTTGAATGTAGTCTCTCATGGCATGGAGAGTAGACTGGATCTTTTAGTCAGAAAGAAGGTGTGTAGGAGGAGATGGGAGCGGAGGAGCTGTTTCAGTGCTTAATGCGGATGGTGACATGCAGGACAAAGACAAGTTGTTATTCCAGACAAAACCTTGTTTAAATCGTGGGGAATCTGAAGCTCCAGGACTACAAGCACGTTTAAGACTTTTCAATAGAGTTCTCAGACCAGAAGCTATTGCATCCTCTACTTTAAGCATCAACTCCACTTGTTGCCCGATAATTTTGCCTTTTTGCCTTAAGTTTTGACAGACATTCATCATTTTCCTGTGCTCTGTAATGACCATTGCATTCGCAACACATGTTGTGACGACGATTGCCTGGGCATGGTTTGGAATTGCAGAAACCAAGATTCCAATTTTGGCAAATTGTTGCTGAACATTTGCGTGGAATGTTTCAAGCATGGGCACTGCGCTTGACACCCGCAATTGGGAGAGACAAAGAAGCCAAAACGCTAAGCAATTGAGCCAAAAAGGGGACTTGAAACTTGTTCTGATCATCTATCCAAAAAGGGTTCCTTGCATATTTGTCTTGCGTATCACAGTCAAAGCATATTGCAATTGCTGCTGCACCTGGAAGAGAACAGAAGAAATTGATGATCCTGCCTCTATAAGAGACAAGTTCTGCCTTGTGATGGGGATAAAAGATAAGTACCGCTGCTATCCAAGCATCAAAAACTCTTGACTAGTCGGATTTAGAGAGAACAGATCTTTTAGCTGTGGCATAGTCCTTTTTGACCAATGAAAAGCCGCCCATGAAGTCCTTAGGCTTGTCATAATGATCATACTCTTTGTCCAACGTAGCATAAAGTTTTTAAAAATCAACGTAGTGATCTGAGATAACAAGCTTCCACATGGACCGTGAAATCGGATCCTTAACGTGTTGTGATTGCCCGAGGTTGACCAGCGAGTCAATGACTTTTTCTTTACTGAACTCCTGGCGTAACTCCCAAGTTTTGGCAAGATAAGGGTCAATGACAGCCTGAGCCTGCAGTTGTGCCAAGTGGGGTGCCACCACCAGCAATGACTGAGGGATTGAAGTTGAGTCTGTTGCATCTTTGAGTTCACCAAGTAAGTTGGCAATTTGGCCAATGGATAGTGTGAGCGGGCAATCACTCGAAGTGGAAGCAAAGTTAAGTTTTGAACACAAAGCAGCCCAAGCCGCTGCTTCGACTGCGTTAAAATGAGAGTATGAAGTGTTCGGCACCTGAGTTCTTGCGGCTGTTGAGCTATCTTTTCAAGGGGGAGCAGAAAAACAGTCAATGTTGTGGCCCTCAGGAGTACCAGGCTGTGAGGGCCTAGCTCTTGCTTTGGATTGACAAATTTCGAGATGTTGAATAACTGAATTGAAATAATCTTTCGCTTCAAACGAATTGAGTCCCATGTCTCTAATTTTCTGCGTGAAGCTGTTAAAGGACAGATTTTCTTTGACGGTCTTGTCAACCAGTCTCTGGCAAGCATCAGCATGCTTTCTTGTGGCTTCAAGCTCATTGTTGATCAAAACTTTATTCTGGGAAACACCCCCACTGTTGCTCAATTGGGTAACAGAGGTCTGATTATTCCGCTGACCTGGGGACTCAGCAAGTCTGCGCAAGGCCTTACAAAGCAGACTCAAGGGGTTACAGACACAACAGAGGCCTACCAGGGTAGATGAGATATGCCAGGACATGGGGGAGCACGTCAGGGTTGAGGTTTTACTGGGTGAAGTGCACCGGGGCAAGAGATGTGGGGCGCAAGCAGGGAGTGAGTGCTGGGAGCAAATAAGTGGACAAGGGGGTTCCAGGACAATCAGTGGAGCTGCTGACATGCCGGCAGTGGTGTCACAGGAAGGGCACAAAGAATCATCACGTGGACAAGGTTTGAAGGTTGAACGGTTGCAGAGCTGAGCTCTGGCGGAGCTGGGCCAATTAGGCTGAAGGCCGGAGAAACCAGGAGACTGAGGGGAAGAAACAAAAAAGAACTGAGTAGACAAAGTCTGGAGAAAACAAATAGATTGAGGAAGAGATAGTGAAGACAAGAGTAGAGACGAGTATGAGACGATGGAGTTAGAGTCGAGTACAAAGCAAATATACAAGACCAGAGCAATACAAGAGAAACCGAGAAGTGTAGGCAATATCAAGACTACTGTACCAGATATTGCAGTAGGGTTTATATACTGACTACGTATTAAAAAGGTCCAGAGTTTTGGTTATGGGTCCGCAAATAACCTTCCAGGACTCCAGTGGTGTCCTGGAGAATATAGGAGGACAAAGGGGACTCCACAGGTGTTGGGTAGAGGCGCAGCAGTGGCGCCGTTGCTTTGGGAGTCACAGCGGTGCCACATGGTGGAGTACTTAGTGCGACAAGGGGATGTGGCGATGCATGATGCGTGGAATGATAGTGTAATGTGGGGAATGATGCATGGTGCCAGTGAATAATGGTGTGATGTGGATAATGATGCATGATGCTGGGAATGATGCGTGATGCAAGAGGTGACGCGATTGTGATGTGTGATATTGCCTGTCGTACCAGTGATGTCCAGAGAACTGCTGGGAGTTGTTGGTGATATTCTGGGAAGTGCCGAGGCTATTGGTGATGTTTGGGGAAATTGCTGGGGAGTGGTGTGATGGCCATGCTGGGGTTGGTTGGGTTTGTCCCAGGGTTTGGTGGTCATGTGAGTGGTTGCCAGAGTTGCGTTGGTGGCCTGGGTCTGGTGTTCAGGCCAGGGGCTATTGGGTGAGTCGTGACATGCCTGCTCCATCTAGAAATGCAGGTGCAAATTACTCAAGCCTCCTTTACTCAGCATACCACCAAACTCATCCACCTCTGCCAAACTACCAAAACCATCTCTGACTCTCTCCGCACACTCCTTGACCACTTTGCTTTAGCAGCAGCCAACCCCCTGCTACTTACTCTGCCAGTGCAACACCCTTGCACCATGTGATCTCTTCTCTGGCAATCCCCAACACATACAATAGTCACTGCGCATCTGAGAAACATTTTCTCCAATCTTGCATCACCTACATTCAACTCTGCAGCAATGACTTTGTCTCCGACAAGCTGAAAATTGTGTGGGTCCTGTCTTACATGAAGTTGGGACAGGCAGCTACCTACGCAATGAGGTTTTTCCAACATCCTGGTGGCATTGGAAGCTTTGTGGACTGGGCCAAGTTCAAACAAAAGTTCCAGGACAAGTTCTTTCCCTGGAACCCAGCCAAAACCACTGCACTAGTCCTGCAAGACAGGGATCAGTACAGCCAAGGAAAGCAACTCCTGGACAAGTACATCGACTTGTTTTATGCATTAGTAAAGCAGACCAAGTACCCTGATGGCCTGCAGCTGTGCCTTACCTTTTGAGAAGGGCTCCATCCAGTCTTGATGGAGTGCTTTGACAACCTTGTGGAAGGAGGCCCAGCGGACAATCAGATCCTATTATGGTACTGGGTGGCTTGGGAGCAGTGGTAGCTTATGGAGCTCAAGGAGGACCTCTGCAAGGCTGCAACCTCTGCTTATTCCTTGTGCCTCCCTGCTCCACTCCTCTGTTGACCAACTGCTTTGCCCCTGGCGGCGCTGTCAGCAGTGCTTTTGGCACTCCTGGTACTGCCCCTGGGTGCTCTTATGGATGTGGACACTTCTTGGCAGCATGTGCCTCTCCTGTTCTTGTGCCAATGCTGCGGTGCACAGGACCACTTTGCTCGCTACTGCTCCTGGTGCCTAGAGGTCCAATATCTGTTCTTAGAGGAGCAGGAAGAGTTGCTCCTGCAACTCCTGGTGGTCCACGATGTGGCCAGGATCCCTTCTCTGGATGCTTCTGCCCCGGAGAGCATGCACAAGGCCCTTCTTGTTGCTAAAGAGTTCGAGGAGTTGCAGGAGGGTTTTTAGGAACATTATAGGTGAGAAGTACGCCCCTGTTGCCTAGTGCTAACTGGTTTGTATGTCTGTCAGTAAAAGAAATCAATACAACTTCTGTCAACAACTCAGTCCCCCCAACTATAAGCACTACTCCTGACATACCCAATGGCTCTCTTAAGCCCTCCTCAACTCTTCCCCAGGCATGCACCCCTGCCTGGAAGCGCCGCCTCTCCCGCCACTACGTCATAGCATCCACCCCATTGCCAAACTTGCTCCAGATGAACGTGGAGATTGAAACTACTGACACATGGCAAACCTGGAGCGTAGTTGCCCTCCTGGACTCCAGAGCAACCAGACTCTTCATGGACGCTAGCTACATGGAGTGGCACTAGCTTACAACTTGGCCCCTCCTATCCCCCATCCCGGCAACGTTGACGGCACTTATAACAATGGGGATCTATCAAGTCTGTGGTGGACCTTGTTCTGCACTACAAATTCCACGTGGAGTGCACTATCTTCACAGTTATGAGCATCAGCAAACAGGAGATGATTCTGAGATATCCTTGGCTCTGGAAGCACAATCCAGAGATTGATTGGGCCTCAGGAGAAATCAGCATGAGTCAGTGCCCCTGATGTTGTACCACTTGCATGAACAAAGTGAAGAAAGAGTGGTGCACTGCAATGCAAAAACATGCAGCTATCTGGGCATGCCAGGTGGGGTACCTCCTGTTTATAGATCTGTAAAGGGATGCTCTATCATGGAAAGCCAGGCAGATGCATCAACCACTTGAGCCTACAACCAAGTGGGGCAAGTGTCAAGTGAGCACAGTGACAAGCAACTGGCAGGCAAGAAGGCAGGCCACCAACAAGGGATAGAGCAGGAGGGCAAGAGCAGAAGGCAAGGTTGTCACTGAAGAGCTCACAGTAATACTAATGTGTAGACCCAGAAGCAATGCTATTGCTAGGACTGGTGGATGGAACATCCACCAGTCCTACTTATATACTAAATTGGATACACTATGACTACGGTGTATTGACTAATAGGGCTGGTATGTACTAAGCACTAATGAGTAAGCAACAGTCAGCATGAGTAAGCCAGCCAATGGCATAAAGGCCTGTTGGCAGGTAGAGTGAGTCCAAAGACCAGCTGATCTGCCAGGTGTCAATGCTAAGATAAGGATAGAGCAGGATAGGGCTGGAGCGGTCCAGATAATGGTTAGATGTGGGTGCCAATGTCAACACAGACTAAGCAAGGCTAGGGTAGATAGTCCAAGGACCTGTCTCCTGACAGGATCTCAACTTGCTGGATCTTCTGCATCTGGCATTCCTTCATAGAGAGGCTCTCTATGAGGACAACAGACATAGCAGAGGGAACCCCGGCCAGGAAGAAGGATGTGAGAGGGAGTTTCTATTCGCACTGGACCCAGAGCTTCCAGACAAAGCCATCAAGGTAAGAGACCGCATCTATGCCACTACACTACAACTGTCACAACCCGCCATAACTGGCCTCTGGGCCTGAGCTCCAGTCCTAGGACTCTTAACACATTCTTGGCAACCACTCCCATGACTACTCAACCCTGGGATAAAACCAGCCAGATCGCTAACATGGCCATTATGTCACACTGTAGCAATCCCCAGGCCCTCCCTGGGACATCACCAACATTCTCCGACGGCTCCCTGGACATCAGCACAACAGGTGACCTCACCCACATCATTCCTCCCATCACACCCATTATTCACTGCATCATGCATCATCACACATCATTTGATGCATTATGCATCACTCTAGTGTAGCACTTGGTTAGAGTATTACAGATAGTTCTGGGGTTTTCTTGAAGTCTTAGAAAGTTACTGCAAATCCACACTGTTGCTTGATGATAAACTTGGTGTTTTGAGGGTTACTTTTCATATAATACTTTGAAAGGTAGAGGTTTTCAACAAACTCCAGCCTAAGTGATTTACTCCCTGGGAACCACTGAGCCTTTGCCTATTAATTACCTGATTATTCTCTATTTTACCTAGCCTATTTATACCTTTCCCCACAGTGCACAGACCACCTTGTCACCTGACTACCAAGCCCATTTGTCAACCCATTATTTGAATTGTTCTTCTTATTTTGGGTACCATCATTCATCTTCCACCATTCCATTCCTACTTCCACTGATCCTATTTGCTTCCACTATTCTCTTTTTGGCCATTGTCTTGGTGCCACCAGTCAGTTCTGGAAGCCATCATTCTTCTTTGCTATTCTTAGCTTTTCCTTCTCCATTTGCCTCTGCCCCATTTGCTCCTGCCCCTTTTGTCTAGCTTCTATTCATAAATTTTCTTTTTCCCCTTTTATTCCTTCCCTGCATTCCATGCTTCTTCCTTCTTTCTCTATTTAGCCATGCCAAATCAGGTAGTAGTAGATCTGCTTCTTTGATACAGATCATCACAATCTGATCCCAATTTTGTTGCCTCTGCCAGCCTATGCTTCCCCTTCCCATTACAGTGACTGACTATTATTGATTTGATGACTCTGAGCTGATCCCTTGTCCTTCTGCTGTACTTCCTGTGTATTTATTGGGGTGTTTTTGGGAAAATACTTTTGTAGAGACTGCTACCAGGAGGCTTACAGTTTTCAGCCTGTACATTGAAGGTTTATTTTGACTTTTGGTGCATGTTTTGTCTCTGAATGCTGTACAGCATTGTATCACCAGATCAGCCTGGCATCCCATGCATCATTTACCACATCACGCCTTGCACGCGCTCTCACCAGTTGCACAGCACCAACGCTACGACTCCCAAAGCAACAATGCTACTGCTGTACCCTGAATTAACACCCATGAGCCTCCTTTGTCCACTCCTATGTTCTCCAGGCTGCCACTGAAACCCTGGAATCCATCCTCGGACCTGGTACTAGGACCTCCAGACCTTAGCATACCATAGTATATAAGCACCACCATAGCACCTTATACAGTAGTCTTGATATTGCCTAAGTATTCCCGGTATCCTTTCTATTCAGCCTCATACTTGTCCTATCTCATCATCTCATACTTGTCTCTATTACATTGCCTCGTACTTGTCTCTCAATCCCTTGTATCTTGTCTTTTATACCTCTCTCTTCAATCTATCTGTTTCATGCCTTCTCTTTTCTGCTCTGTTTTCTTTCATCCCTCTATCTCAGTCTTTGACTTCTTGGTCTCCAACTTAATCAGCTCCACACAGTCCTGCCTTGCTAAAGCTCAGCTCTGCACCTATCTAACCTAAAAATCTTAACCATGCAAACCTTCTTCACGTCTCCCGCACCATGGAAATAACCACTGGCATGTCCATATATTTACTGACCATCTCGGACCTCTCTCATTTTAGTCTATTTCACTTCGGCACTTGCTTTCTGCTCACGCCTCCTACTGTACATTCTGGCGCATTCCACCCAGCTTTTTCCTCAGCCCTGGCACATCTCCCATGCTCCAACGTAATCCTTCAGCTCTTGATAGGCCCTGTTTGTGTCTGTACCCATCTTAGTTTGCTTCATATGGCCTTGCTCAGACTTGCTGAGCCCCTGGGTCAGCAGAACCTGACAACAACCCCTGCTAGTTGCAGAGGAGATCCGGGCCGCCAGCCAGACCACCTTCCAGTGGCTGGCCCAGGCCTTTGCAGCAAATGCCCCTTCAAGGGCCTTTTGGAATGTGGTCCCTAACCACCTGCACAACTTTGAGAACATCTTCTTCATAGCCTTGTTTGACTCCCTTCTGGAATGCAAGCAGTGGGACCATGCTATTGAAATCTTGCCAGATTCAAAGCCAGCCAACTGCAAGGTTTACCTGCTTGTGCTCAAGAAGCAGGATGAACTTGATGCGTTTCTCCAGGAGAATCTGGAGTCCAGACAAATCTGCTCCTCAAAATCCCTGATGGTCCTCCAGTGTTTTTCATCAAGAAGAAGGATGGCTCCCTCCAGTAGGTCTAGGACTATTGCGTGCTCAATGCAATGATTGTCAAGAACCGCTACCCACTTCTCCTCATCTTGGAATTGATCAACAACCTCTGGGGTGTGCACTACTTCACTAAGTTGGATGTCTGCTGGGGCTACAACAATGTGCACATCCAGGAGGGAGATGAGTGGAAGGCAGCAGTCTGGACCAACCACAGGCTATTTGAACTCCTGGTGATGTTCTTTGGACTCACCAACAGCCCTGCCACTTTCCAAACTATGATGAACAACATATTCCAGGACCTCATAGCTGACGGCCTGGTATGCGTGTATCTTGACAACATCCTCATCTACACCAAGACATTACAGGAACATTGCTGGATCATGCAAGTTGTCCTGGACTATCTCTGCCAGCACCAGCTCTATTTCAAGCCAGAAAAGTGTGAGTTTGAGCAGACCTGCATTGAGTACCTTGGATTCATCATCTCCCATGGCATGGCAGAGATGGACCTGGTGAAGGTGGCTGGTGTCACACAGTGCCAGAGCAAGAAAGAAGTGCGGTTCACCAACTTCTATTGGCAGTTCATCGAGACTCCCACTACAACCACTCCAGAGCACCCTGAGTCATCTGCAGCCTCTACCCCATCTCCCTGACAGACCATGCTGTTCATGATCTGTTCTACCTGGTGCGTCAAGATGCCACACTCTAGAGGAGGAGGTGATGTCAAGGGATTTCCATTTCTGGAACTTCCTTTTTTGAAACCCTGGACTTCTCCAGGGATTTCTGGAGATCTTTGGGACGCTCCCATGCCTTCTGGAAAGTACTGCATAGTTGTTCCCATGCCTCCACCACCCGTGCTGATGCGCTGCACTGCGGCAAAGGGATTTTTAGACTTGTTCTCTTTGGATTTCCCTCTGCCAAGTGATTTAGTTACTTTTCTGTTGTATTATTCTGTCTCTAATAAACTTTGGATTTTCCTCTGCCAGTTGTGTGACTTAGCCACAACCTCCAGAGGTTGCCCTTACAAGGCCCAACCTTGATCACTAATTTTCCAAGTCAGATCTATAAATCTGGAGCAATATCTAGAGATCTGAGTATTGGTTCAGCTAGTCTGCCCTCTGAGTTGTCAGAGTCAACCTCCCAAGTTCAGTTTCTAAGTCTTGTCAATATTAGCTAAGGTTGCATGCTCCCCAGGCTACAGTGTCTGGTCTTCAATAATACTGCCTGCTTATTCAAAGTACTACTGGAGTATTCAGCTCATCTGGTGTAGGAATACTTGGGTACCATCTGCACAACCAATTTATACATTTGGATTTATACCACTATACACTGCAGTGCAAACACAGAGTATATGTATGCAAATGGTGATTCATATCTTTTTTAGTGAGGCCTGGAGTCAATTGATAGGGTGAATCCATGTAAACAGGTAGCCACCCTATCAACAGTCAGCTGCACAAGGAGGTTGAGTTGATATTATGACAAAAATCATTGAGTCCCACACTGCCTTTCAGTTCATGCTGGAATTCATGCATAAAATGCATTCCTTCCCTGGTTACATGGAGGTCCAATGCCTTAATATGTGGGCAACTCAAAGCTAATGAATTCATTCTGCTCTGTGCTGAGATGCTAACAACACACCACCAAAAAAAAGATTTGAGACGGTGAGTTTTATGATGCACAGGGGAGGCTCAACAACTGTGTCTGGACGATATTTCTTCCAATTGTGTTGTAGATCAACAAAACAAGACAGAATGTCAACCTCTACTTGAATTAATCTTTAAATGTTCTTTGAGATTGATGATGCCCAGACCACTGTGTCTTAATATTTCTGCTAACCCCTGTTTTTTTTTCTATTTAGCTGAGCCTTCTCCACAAATTCTCCCTTTTCTTTGTATAACAAACAGGGGGAAATGGATGGCCTATATGTATACTTGTGCAATTCTTGGGAAGATAAGTATGTGTATTATGGGGCTCAGTAGAGCTAAGTACATCAACAAAACAAAATCAAGAACAATATGCCAACATTGACTTGGCTGTCAGCTATGTATAGTGTAGACAAACACAACTAGGGACCTTATGCCAACATCTACTTGGATGAATCTTCAAATATTCTTCAAAATTGATGATGCCCAAAGGAGGCTCCACCACAGCGTCTGGGTGGTATTTCTTCCAGTTGGAATGAACATATTTCCACCGTTCAACAGCCTTATTCCACATCTCTTTTGTGGGTCTGAACTTGGGATACTTTCTCAGTGCTTGCTTGTAGAGAGCACCCGCTGAAGTTATACTTTTGTAGACATATGTTGATCCATCATAATTGATTGAGCCTGTCATGAAAAAGATTAGACAATATTCATGCCCACATCTTGAATGTAAACATACTGGGAAGATTTGATGGACTTAAGAAAGCCCCACAACTTGTGACACATCACACTCTCAGAACCAAACAGTTTCAGAACTTCTCCTTCTTTTGCATGCAAAGACTCCTGTGTCAATTGGCTGGTCAATTCCCATCCAAAGCAATGATGAGGGTCGGCGCTCCCCAAAGTCTATGAGGAAGGGTTTCCCTTTGAAATCCAAGACATGAGAAGCATTCAATGCATCATGCTCAAGCCCTATCTGTAAGGGCGACCTCCAGAGGTTGCGGCTAAGTCACACAACTGGCAGAGGGAAATCCGAAGTGTA
>QLOM01004694.1:0-42317 GCA_003313785.1 Termitomyces sp. MG148 | reverse complement strand
TCAAACCCTTCCAGCTGTGTCATGTATTGAATCTCCTCCTCAGGGAGGAGTCTATATAGGAAGGCAGTCTTGATGTCAACTTGTGTTGCGTCCCACCCCTGCACTGCAGCAAGGTGTAATAGTACACACTACAAATCCATGCGTGCAGTTGGCGAGGTTGTTTTTGTATAGTCTTGTCCATAAATCTGTTTATATCCTCTAAATACCAGACAAACTTTAAACTGTACTGCTTTTCCATTCTTGTCATGTTTCACCTTGAATATTGGTTGGCCCTTCCTGATCTTGTGTCCAGCTGGCACCTCCTCCCATGGTATCAGCTTGTAGATGCCCATTTCTTTGAGAGATCATAGTTCCTCACAGTATCTGTCCTCCCATTCTTTTGCATAGACGGATTCTCATGCTTCATGCCATGTTCAGGGTTTGTTGTCAAGGTCCATTGCTGTTGAGTCACCTAGTGATTCTGCAACAGCTAATAGGTGCTTGATTGCATCTACTGTTGCTAAGTTGGCAATATCAGGTGCTGAGTCATCATGTGCCCCTGTTGCCTCAGCATTTGGAGGTGCAGGATCAGCAACAGTGTTGTTGTTCAGGCGTTTTTCAGCTCTTGAGGCTTGTAGCCTGTCACCAGCTTTGCATGACTCCTGAGTAGCTATTTCAACATGGGTAAGAGGGGGTTATTGGGTCTGGCCCTAGCAGTGGGGACTGAGATTTAGCTAGAATGTTGAGGTAGGATGGGAGCTGGTATCTTGGCAGGGGCCTCTGGTTGTTTATCCAGTGGTGGTATGGGTGCGAGCGATGGAGCAATGTTGTTGTTGTCATCATCTGTATTAAAGGGGGCATCTGTGGATGTCTCATTGTAACACACAGCTGCCATAGAGCTAGACTCTATGGACTTAATTCAATACGCAATTTATTTATATAATTATTTTATTCTAAATAATTATATTAACTAGATAATTCTGTATGGCTGCCTTAGGTAAGGTAGCCAATTTTACTGTAACACTATTAATATGATGCTGTACAGCATTCAGAGACAGAACATGCACCAGAAGTCAAAATAAACATTTAATATACAGGCTGAAAACTGTAAGCCTCCTGGTAGCAGTCTCTACAAAAATATATTCCCAAAAACACCCCAATAAATACACAGCAAGTACAGCAGAAGGACAAGGGATCAGCTCAGAGTCATCAAATCAATAATAGTCAGTCACTGTAATGGGGAGGAGAAGCATGGGGGCTGGCAGAGGCATTGAAATTGGAATCAGATTGTGATGATCTGGATCAAAGAAGCAGATCTACCACTACCAGATTGGGCATAGCTAAATGAAGGAAGAAGGAAGAAGCATGGAATGCAGGAAAGAGATAAAAGGGGAAAAAGAAAATTTATGAATGAAAGCCAGACAAAAGGGGCAGGAACAAAAGGGGCAGGAACAAAAGAGGCAAGATCAAAAAGGGGCAAGAGCAAATGGGGCAGAGTCAAATGGGGAAGGAAAAGCTAAAAACAGCAAAGAAGAATGATGGATTCCGGAACTGACTGGTGGCATCAAGACAATGGCCAAAAAGGGAAATTGGAATAGCAGTTATGTCAGAGAGGCTGGAAAAGTCTAGAATAAAAGGTCATGTGTAGGGGTGGTCTGTGCACTGTAGGAAAAAGTATAAATAGGCTAGGTAAACTAGAGAATAATCAGGCAATTAATAGGCAAAGGCTCAGTGGTTCCCAGGGAGTGAATCACTTAGACTGGAGTTTGTTGAAAACCTCAGAGGCAATTAATAAGCAAAGGCTCGGTGGTTCCCAGGGAGTGAATCACTTAGGCTGGAGTTTGTTGAGAACCTCTACCTTTCAAAGTATTATATATTTTGAAAAGTAACCCTCAAAACACCAAGTTTATCATCAAGCAACAGTGTGAATTTGCAGTAACTTTCTAAGACTTCAAGAAAGCCCCAGAACTATCTGTAATACTCTAACCAAGTACTACACTATGTAGTACCAGAATTGTATACCGATCTGGTTCTCTTGTGTGAAGTAAGGCTAAACTATTCTTGATATTGTTTCACTTTTTTGAACCTTTTGGGTTCAATTCTGTTACTACAGGCAACTACTGCAAATTCTAGACTGACAGTCTAGACTTGTGATTATATCAAACAGTGCATCAATTTCTTTGATGCACACACTCAAGCTTTATATACGTAGCATTACTTGATTGGATGAGTTCCAATCAACCCACTGAACCAACCTGCAATGATGAGACCATTGACCAGTTGTTGGCATATCCACAAGCAACATCGGCTAACCTGGTCCAACCCGGGTCAGAAGCTGCTGAGGCTATGACAGAGGATCCTTCCCAGCAGCCTCAGGAGATGCTGGGAGGAGCTCATTAGAGCAAAGCCCAATCCACAGCTGTGCCCAGTGGTGCAGCTGTACTAGGAATGGTCTGAGAATCTCCAGAACAGAACACCGGCAAAGGCAGTGCCTCCTACATGCAGCCAGCAAGGCCAGGGAGAGTGCCTCAGACTTGGAGTAGTGTTCAGGTCCCAACTGAAGGTTGTTGACCTTCATCATATTTCCTGGGCAAGATGCCAAGGTCGGAAGCAAGCAGTTGGAGAGTTCCAACTGAATCTATGCCAATGATGCAGTGGCAGCAAGAGAATGTCAAGCCTCAGGGAGCTACCATCTCTGAGCCACAGACCCCAGTAGTACACTGGGAAGACAAGACCTCTGATAAGGAGGAAGGTGGATGAAATGAGCCTACCTTGCAGGTTCAGTGTGCGATGCTGTGGAAAAGATTTCCTGGCATTACAAAGGACACAACGCATGCTTGATTAGGACTGTATGTACTAAAGCACATACATTTGATACAAGCCCAAGGTGATAGTATACCTCAGCTGAATACAAGTGAATATATCAACTTATACTTATATGTTCAGATCCTTGAGCTCAAGGCCCAAGCGTATATGTACCAGAAGGCAAATCAAGGATCAGCTGCCTCAACACCCAAGGGAGCCAACCTGATCCCAAGCATACCAATTCAAGTGAAGCCAGTGCTTTTTCTGCATCTGGAGGAAGCAATCAGCAACATATACGCACCCCAGCAAGTGGGGGAGTCTGAAGAGCAGTTTGCAGCAAGATTTGCAGCGGCTCAACACCAGAACATATTCAGAGGTCAACCAGGAAGACCTCTGTCCTTGGCTGAGTTGGTTTCTACCATCCCAGTGGTAGAACGCAACACAGTGGTTGCAGAGGAAGTAAATTCCCTGCAAATTAAGAACAAATCAATGGAGAAAGCGCCATTGACAAATCAAGTACTGCTAGCTGACAAGTTCACTAAAAGAGTGGCGTATCAGCACATGCAAAATTAGGACCTAAATTACCAGGGATACTCCTGGATCAACAATCAGGGTATAGTGTTCAATGGGGTAACTCTCATCGATGATATGCATTGGCAATATGTCCAACGGACAACCAATCCCAACAGTGGGAGAGGTAGTCATCCCACTGCAATACCTAGTTGAAATCCTGACTGACAGGAGTCAGAGGATTGAGAGGGAAGGGAATTCCTACATCATTGGAGTGAAACAGGGAGACTGCACTTTACAGGTCAACAACCTGTACAGGCCTTTTCTGTGGTTCCTCCTGCTAAAGGCAGAAATAAAACTCCCGGATTGACTGAGGTGACAAAGGTGTATAATGAAAATATGCACCAACACCTCAGCAGTATCATAGATGACATGGTAGGCATAGCATTGCGCCTACCTGAAAGAATTAAACCATGCAAGGCTGAATCCAAGCACATCCAGCCATATTGTGGAGAATCCAGGAGAATTGGACGATGGATGTGTGCAACCATCTGGCAGCCTGCCAGTATGGTAGAGATTGTCTTGATTGAGAACAAGTATTTGTTCTCCCCAAGTTCTTGGATGGACTGGCCAAGAGTTGGTTTTGACATCATGTCTTGCACTATAATTGTGCAAGACAACAGTGGACTTTCAAGGACGTGATTCTTGAACTATACAATAGGTTTGTAAGTGCATCTATGTTGGCTCCTTGATGCGAGAAGAGTGAAAGTGAGAAAGGAAGAAGTAGACAAGAAGAGTATGGAGTAGGGGTTCTTTGAGTATGTTGTGATCTCTGATGCATCCGAGTGGTTGCGAGCAAATATATATCATTTGGTCGCCCTAGCTCTCTCGCACAGATCCTGAGAGGGAAACCACACTCAAGCCATAGAAGGAGTGAACTGAAGAGACGGAGGCTCAAAAACACACGCATGAGAAGCAGCCAAGTGGAGGCGTGAAGAGAGGCTTAAAATCTGCTCCTGGGGAATGTCAATGTATAGCCTATATGCGTCGCTACGCCAACGGCCCAGGAGTTGTATTTTGTGTTCAGTGTAGCCTACTGCAGCAGCAGCAGTGGCTGCGCCTCAGCGGAAGCTATGACCTGAGAACCGTACAGGGTCAATGTTGCAATCCAGGAGTCATTGCTTGAGTGTCGAGATGAAGATATCACGGGAAAGTGGGGAACCGTCCGGGTTTATGAAGAGTGGGGCATCATGTGGCTTCTGGTTGACTGAGAAGAGCTTGTGGAGAGCTGAGACAGGGCAAGTGGTTGAATTGAGAGAGGCTCTTGCCAGCAGAATGGAGACACCTTTATGGAATGGATCAGTCTTTGATGCAGGAAGGTCGATTCTGACGTGGGAAGGGGATTGGAAGGAGGGTAGGAATGTGATGCATCCACGCGTGAGATGAGATACAGGGTTGAACTTCTCACCCCGGCTGAGCATGAATTTTCCGCAGCAAAGGAATCCAGCCCAGGCAGTTTTGAATGCCACGTCGAAGGATGCCTCAAAGAGGTTGGAGGTATCACCTGCTACAGATGCAAGTTTCTGAAGGATGTCAAGTGTGATAGGTTGCTTAGGGTTGCGCTCACGCTCACCGTGAAAGCGTTTAACACCCCGGATGACTCTGCACACTGTCTCGGATTCGCAGGCGTCAAATGCGAGGCCTTCATCGACGTGGAGGGAACAAACGGCAGAGAGGTAACTTTTAATGGTTTTGGGCTGGAGGGCTCGATCGCTGAGAGAACACACCCACTTGATGATGGCCCAATCTGCGGCGGGAAGATAGCGGCCTGGCTCGCTGAGCATGCTAGGGTTGAGACGGCAGAAGTTAATGTAAGACTTCTGTCCAGTTGAATAGGTCTTTCTAGTGCTAGCAGCCAGCCTGTGCCACAAGTAAAAGGCTGCTCGAGGCGAGATGTTAGCATGTGCTTCATACTAATGAGGTGGAATTTCCGAGATGAGGGTGTACGGGGAAGGTCCAGAGCGAGCTGGAACAACTTGTTGTACTGAAAACGGGAGGCAGCATCAGCAAGCGTGTTCTCTTCAGTTGGAATCCAAACAGAAGAAAAAGAAAATTTGAGACAAGCTGCAAGCATCGTGATGGTCCTTAAGACCTGCATGCTCTGGATTGAGTTCGCCGTTCCGGAGTTGAGCCAAGCTACAACGGCTGAGTTGTCGCAGAAGAATGTGATGTGCTGACCATCCCACATGTCTCTCCAGCATAAGATTGCGTGAAGGACAGCAAAGATTTCCTTAAACTGAATATCTCGGCTGCGAAATCGTCAAGGCACCTGTGCTGAGAACAATTGACCTGAGATAATCCCCCCAAGGCCTTTTCTCCCACTCGCATCAGTATAAACTGCCATGGAAGTGCAAGACGGAGATATTAGCATAACACCGTTCCAGCGGGAACTGAACATTTGCCACCAGCAAATGTTGGCTGCTGCAGCTTTAGGGATGTGGCGTACTGCAAATGGAGATCTGAAGGAACTAGAAAAATCGAACAAACGACGGAGGAATGTCCGGGATTGGGGAATAACTTGAGAAGCAAATTGAAGGAAACTGGTGAGTTCTTGAAGCTTGAGGAGGGAACACCTCTGTTTAGCTGACCAGGTGTCTAAGAGCTCTATCAGATAGGACAGTTTGTCCCTAGGCAGACGTGCCTCCATAGCCTCAGAGTCAATCTCTAAGCCAAGGAATTCAAGCTTGGTCGATGGCCAGACTGTTTTGGAGTCCTGGAAGGAGAGCCCCAGCTCCCTCCCAAGGCCCGAAACCCATTCGACTGCAGCTCCAGACAGTGAGGGAGGCAGTAAAGAAGAGAACAAAAGGAGGAAATCATCAAGATAGTGGCGAAGAGATGCCGGAATGTGGCGTTGGATAATCCAATGCAGAGCCTCTGCAAAGAGGTTAAAGATATAAGGTGCAGACTTTAGACCAAAAGCCAGTACAATGAGATGATAAAATTTCAAGCCCCACTGAAAGCCAAGAAGGTGCCAATCCTCTAGTCGTATGGGGATGTGTCGAAAAGCGTCCTTAAGGTCGAGTTTAGCCATCAGCGTGCCTTGGCCAAGACGCTGGATATCCTCAAGAGCTCTTGCAAACATGTCATAGGAAATATGACCTTCACTGTCCAGGATACCATCGTTGACTGAAGTTCCTTTCGGCCAAGATAAATGGTTAATCAAGCAAAGCTTCCCTGGTTTTCTCTTACGGCTCACCAAGCCCAGCGGTGAGCAGCGGAAAGGGGAGGGGAATTGAAAGGGCCCATAGCATGAGACTGTTCAACAAGGGAATGAATGGAAGCATTGACAAATTCTTTATTCTCGGATGCAGATTTAAGGTTGACACAAGACTGATGGTGATCATCACCCAAGAATCCAATAGAAGCACCAAATTGAATTATATTGAGCAATGAGGATACAAAACTAGGATCTGGATAGTCTCGGAGATAATAGCGCCAGGCTTTGATTATGAGAGGAGATGAGACTGGAGATAGGGAAGGAGGCCGAAGTAATGTAGCATTACAACAAGGGCTGGTGTTGGGACGTGGTGGTGGAGGCGGGCCTGGGGGAAAGAGGTGAGAGTTTGGAAGGCTAGAGATGAATTTCGGAGGCTGAGGGGTTGATGAGGCAGGAGAAGAAGATGAAACCAACACCATGGATGGAACCTGTTTGGCAGGCTGCATGCCTGCCATGGCGTGACTTCATGTTCTCCATGTGGTCCTTGGTCCCACACTTACGGCATTTGTGGATATGACCATTAGGACATGGAGAAGTAGTGCATGTGCCTTTATTGTATGCGAAGCAAGTTTCAGAGCTGATATCATGATCACGCTTCCCTTCTGATTTGTGCAAGGTGCTCGGCATGCGTGCATTGCCAAGGCAAAACTCCGTCAGCAGCAGATTGTCGGGCTTGGCCCATCCTGAGTAAGATCCGGAGAGCATTTCCTGCCGACGGCTGAGGTGGAAATGAATATGGTACTGAAGGACTGCTGCCCATTCATACTTCTGATTAAGGTTTGCGAGGTGAGAGATGTATCTTGCAGCTCCATGTCCAATCACAAATGTAGCGTGTGCATCACCGGAAGAGGCTGCAAAAGCCTGGAGGACAGAGAAGTAGGTTGACAGGGAAACAAGGAGGTTATGGAATGCAGGGTAGTCCTTGGTACCAGTAACTCTAGAGCCATTGGAATCTGTATGCTCCAGATCTGCGCGACGAAATTTCGACGCTGGGTCAAGCTTGCACAGGTCCATAGGCCGAAACTCATGCCAAGCAATGTCCAGCAGCACGCTTGTCTCAATAGAGGGAAAGAGCGCAGGTAATGACTTACCAGCAGGAGACTGATCTGTCGAGATGAAGGCTGGGAATGAAGGAGGAGGGTTGGCTTGTGCTGTGAGAGGTGCTGCGAGGCCCGGAGACTGGTTTGCCAGGGCGGCAAATGCACGAAACATGGTCATCATACCTGCAAGCACAGCATCATTGCTTTGCATTGGCGTGTCCTGCGGCTGAGTTTCCAAAGGATCAGGGCTGGATCCCAGCTGATCAAGTTCGGGCATGGTTGGCGACAGGGTTGGTGAAGGCATTAATGATGGGAGATGCGACGATAGAGGTGAAAACGGAGGGGGAGATGGTGATGGATGGTAGCCTGCTGGAGCAAACTGACCATTTGGTAGGCGAAGACGACCCAACATACACGTGGTGCCCGCTAAATTGTGTCCTGCAGAGAGAGAGAAAAAATGTGACAATGCGATGTGATAATGTTGAGGGTGGACACGTCGCGTAGAGCATGATCGAGAAAGGGTCGTGTCGCTTGCATAGACCTCGATCAAAGGCTTTTGATCGTCACATCCACAATGCAGGCCACATTGAGAGGGCAGTCAACTTAAACTGGCTGCTGACATTGTCAGGACATCAAATCTTCCACTGAGAATTGAAGCAAGTCACCCTGTTGCAGCAAATGCTTGCTTCAAATGCAGACAACCTGGACATTATGCAAATGAATGCCCAGGAAGTGGTGGATGGCCAGTGGCCAAGCCGTGCACATATGTATGCACGACACACATGGCTATCCCTGATGAGGAAGGGGTAGACTCAGGTAATGAACCTGACATTGAGGATGATGAGGTGGATAACCTTAGCAAAGGTGCACCAGAGGCTGGGAATGCCTCTGAGCCAGAAGAGTTGTTGGATAATAAGTACGTTGAGGTCGACGTATATGACAACAAGTATTATGCCTGGGAGTTGGATTCAGAGTTCATGGGAGCTCTGACGGACTACTCTGCTAGTGTGCTTGACTGACCAATTGGAGCTGCCAACGTGAAGGTGTATAAGGTACACCTTTGCAAAGCTCCGGAGAAGCTGGCAAGGCCAGTGCTGGAGCACAAGGACAAGGAGTGTCTTGCATCTTACGTCAAGGTGAACAGTCACAAAGCGTGGACCTTGTGGGATTCTGGGAGCACAACTACTGGGGTGACACCTCAGTTCTGTCAAGTGCATGACATGTATGTGAGTGAACTAAAAGAGCCACTGCTCCTTCAGCTGGGCACCATGGGCAGTTGAGCTGTGGTGCAGTTTGGTACACAGGCAACTATTGCCTGTGCAAAGCCAAAGTCCAGGGAATACCTGGTTGTAGCAAATTTTAATCGCTATGACATGATTATAGGGACACCCTATATGAGGAAGCACAATGTTATTCTTGATTTCAAGAAGAACAAGATAATGGTGGAGAGCAACGCCTTTCTGGCAGTCTGAGTGACCATGGACAATAGCAATGGTTGTCTCCATCAACACCGTGCTATGGAAAAGAAGCTCCTAGTCAGTGGTAGGAAAGTGCCCACCATAGAGGATGTAGAAGATGGGGGGCAAGCTTATGTGAGCTTGCCAGCAAATAGTCCAGTGCTAATGGTGCTGGAAAGTGAGGTTTTAGAGTACAAACGTACTATGAAGAGGGAGGAAAGCCCCAGGAAAAAGTGTAAAAAGCAGAATAAGACTGAGGTCAAGAGGCCTCAGCATACAATGAGCATGGAATGTCAACCAACATCATCATGAGTCAAGGTTGAGGACCTTGTGTTGGATGACAAACAGGGAATGTTGGAGGACAAAACATTCTTCACACAGATGAATCATTTGATCTGGGACCGACCAGTACCTCATCTCACATTTGAAAGGGCATTCAATCCACAAATGCCTACTGAGTGGAATGAATTGGTGACATCAATGTATGCATGGAATGAACCATGCTGGATGCTAAAAGAAGAATTGTATCATCAGGTGAGTGACAATAAGATCTTGCTGCCAAGCAAGGTGTTTTTTGATGGACTGTCTGTGATGTCAAGGAAAAGCAAAGGAAGCATGCCCATGCAACTGCACACACTGGACAAGAGTGAGCTGAGGATTACAGCCTTCAGAGAGAAGTACGCTTGTCCAGTTGCCCAAGCAAAGACAACTGCAAGTCCACGCCATGACGTGGACAGGAAAGGCAAAGGTAAAACCACTGGTTTTATGGAGAAAGATATCCTGAACCTGTAGCTGCAGTAGCAACAGGAATTTGCGGATATCCTGAATGGTACCAAGGAGGGATTACCTCTTTGGCATGAAGTCAACCATGAAATCAACCTTATTGATGAGAATAAGGTATATAAGTATCATCTGCCGCACTGTCCCATGGCACTACAGCAACAGCTCAGAGACAAGACCAATTAGTACTTGCAAGCTCAGTGGTGGGAGGCCAGATCAGCCTCCCAAGCTGCACTGCTGTTGTGCATCCCAAAGAAAGATGTTACTCTGAGGACTGTGTTGGATGTTTGCCAATGCAATAACAATATGGTAAAGGATGTTACACTACTTCCAGATCAGGAAGTGATTTGGGAAGACATGACAAGAGCAAAGTTCAGGTCAAAGATTGACCTCACAGATGTGTACAAACAAGTGAGAATTCACTTGCCCGACATTCCAAAGATGTTCTCATCAATTACAGGAACATATGTCAGCAACATAATGCAGATAGGAGACTGCAACGCTCCTGCTACATTTCAGAGGTTGATGACCTCTATTTTTTGAGATGTCATTAGAAGATTCATCCATATATATCTGGACAACATATTCATATATTCTGACATGATCAAAGAATACAAAGAACATCTCTATGTTATATTTGAGCGATTGAGGTCCAATTTGCTGTACCTCAAGTGAAAAAAATGTGAGTTATATGCCAAAACAATAGACTGCCTCGGACACAAAATTGACAGTCAGGGTATTCACCCTGACCAAGACAAAGTTTATCGCATATGCAAATGACATGTGCCATGAACTTACAACAATGTCCAACAATTTGTTGGACTGGTGAACTATATTGGCAATTGTCTGCCCAATATAACAGTGTATACTGGACCACTGATGTCCATTACTCAGAATGGGGCCCCATTCATATGGAGACCTATCCACCAGCATTGCTTTGAGATGATCAAGAGGATCTATTCAAAGACACCTGTCATTCAACCCATAGACCCCAGGCATGATGAGCCAATCTGGCTCATCTGTGATGCCTTGAAGACAGGAGTTGGAGCAATGTATGGCCCAGAGTGCAGTTAGATAAGAACAAGAAGATTGCTAGCTGGAACCAGCATGAGGCGGCACAACAGGCCAAAGTGGATAAGGACCAGGTGGAGCAGGCCACTGGGAGGATCCCTGATGGCCTTGGAGTGTTTATCAATAGCATGTTCATCAAACAATCGAATTGGTTCTATGGTGGTACATTGGACTGGCATTTCTACTATTCCCAGCCCTCCAACACTGTATTTGTTGGAGATGAAGCAGTAACCGCTGTATATCATGAGGTGGAGAAAGGAGAGAGGTACTATTTTACCAACACAAAAATTGGTAAGGTAGTACCTAGGGGATTCCCAATGAACCTCCAGGAGTTGCAAAAGCTCCTTGAGCTTTTGCAGAACGAATTCAAATCAATTTCAACAAGAAAGGAGGCATACTACCTGCTGTGTGAGTTTCAGCGCATCAGTTCCAGCTTTGATGCCTCCCTCCATGATTGCACAACGGCTCTGGTGTGTACACCAGAGTATGATCATATCATGCCTCTCCTTGACCTGTCCTCTCATCATATGAATCTGGTGGTCATGCCAACCCCAAGGGCTACTTGCAGTGGAAGGACCACAATGGGAGGCTGTTTTTTACGCTGACAGGCTTTGATTCTAAAGGTACATGGTTTACCTTCAAACTGAACAAGCTTGCTTAGAATATTTTGTATTTTTGCTGCCCAGGTATGCAAAATTTGGTGCTAGGCATCACAGTAGACTATGCCTACTGCATTCATTGGAGGATGATGATGGAACATGCCCTCATTTGAGCCCTCTCCCTTTTGGGATGAGCCCGTGGACACTTTGCAAGGCTGCTTGCCTTGATCATCATGTGTCTGGGGCTGTACAAGGAAGTCATTGCAGCCTATGACGCTGCAAATCCCAAAAACCCATTCCAATCCATGAGCTGGACATCTGTCCAGCTCACTCTACCCAAGTTTGAGGATGCCATGGCAGTGAACCTCATGGATGCAGATGTACTGTGTATGTTGATTGCAAATTGCATCCCTGTTGAGTGGATAGACCACGCCTATATATTTGGTGTGGTCTTCCTTGAAACTCATTTTTTTGAGGCAAACACCTCAATTAACTTGTACCATGAAGTCAACAATGAATGTCATTGTCAACTTGATAGATATAGTGAGCCACCCACAATCTTCTAGTGGGATGGCTGGAGGATTCCTTCTGTCAATGACATGATCTGCCTTCATGCATTGCTGGCACGTGAATACTGGCAGAGTCACAACTACGTTGAACAAGGACTCTACTACCTGATTGGGATGAACCCCAATCAACATGATTTATGGCATTGTCAGACTTGTCATGGTCAATTCCCACCCCCACTTGTGGTCCAACTGACCACAGACCAGGCTCCTGTTGCATCAACATCAGCCGTGCCAGTTGCCTCAACATCATGGGTTAACGTCGACACTGAGATGAGGATTGACTTGGCTAGCAAGTTGGCATGTCCACCATCTGCATGAATTTTGTAGGTGGATCATCCTCTTCAATGGTGCTGTTGATTAACATCGGCTCATGTATTTTTGACAGATGGACAAGGACTCTGAGCTGTGGAGGTGTTACTTGCCTCCACATGTTATATATATATATAAACCATGCAGACTACACTGTTCTCCCACATGTAGACTGCCTCGCAGTCTAACAAGGGAGGCATGTAACAAACAGCTGCCATAGCTAGACTCTACGGCCTTAATTCATACACAATTTATTCATATAATTATTTTATTCTAAATAATTATATTAACTAGATAATTCTGTATGGCTGCCTTAGGTAAGGTAGCCAATTTTACTGTAACACTATGTAGTACTGGAATCATATACTGATCTGGTTCTCTTGTGTGAAGTAAAGCTAAACTATTCTTGACATCATTTCACTCATTGACCCTAATGATTGATGTTGGTTTGCTTGTCATTGTAGGCGTTGTGGGTGCAACGGGCGCTAGTTTCTTGATCAGCGTGGAAGTTGTTGGGAAAGCATGGGGGCTGGCAGAAGCAACAAAATTGGGATGAGATTGTGATGATCTGGATCAAGGAGACAATCTGATCTAACAGTACTCAATTTTGTATGGCTAAAAGGGGAAAAGGAAGGGAAGGATGTCAAAAGAAGCATGGAAAACAAGGAAGGGCTAAAAGGAGAAAAAAGGAGTCATGAATGGAAGCTGGACAAAAGGAGAAGAGACCAATAGGGAAGGAAGAGCTAAGAATACCAGATAAGAATGGTGGCTCTGGAATTGACAAGTGGCACTGAAATAGTGTCTAAAAAAAGAGAAATTGGAATAGCAATTATGTCAGGAAAGGCTGGAAAAGTCTAGAACAAAAAGTCATGTGTAGAGGTGGTCTGTGCACTGTAGAAAAGGTATAAATAGTCCAAGTAGGATAGAGAATAGGCAGGCAATTAATAGGCAAAGGCTTAGTGGTTCCCAGGGAGCGAATCACTTAGGCTGGAGTTTGTTGAGAACCCTCTACCTTTCAGGATATTATATATATTCTGGAAAGTAATCCTCTTCAATACATCAAGTTTATTGTCAAGAACCAATGTGGATTAGAAGTAACTTTCTAAGACTTCAAGAAAGCCCCAGAACTATCAGTAATATTCTAACAAGTACTATACTGTAGGATTTGGCATATTCCAAGAAGATCCAAATGACCCAAAGCAATAATGCACTTGTGCAAAGCTAGGCTCTACAACCTTGAATGCAAAGGAAGCAAGGTTTTCTCAGCCAAAGCAAGAGCTATATGGTTTAATGAGAGCCTTGCAAGCCAACAAAGTATCCTGAAGATGAGGAATATGCACCAGTTGATCCAGAGTTAATGGATGAAGCACAGTCAATGGGTTTTGAATATTCAGACAAGGAACACCAAGTACTACACTGGCGTCTATGAGCCCTCCAATAGGGCTTACCACTCCTGCTGGTTTTGTGTACTCAAGAAGAATGGTAACCTTTGCATTGTTCATAGTCTTGAGCTGCTAAATAAGGTCACCATACAACACTCTGGCATCCCACCCTTTCTTGACCACATTGCTGAATCCTTACCATCCTTGACCTCTATGTCGGCTATGATGAGCAACTCATACATCCTCATCCTTCTTTACATGACCTCACTACTTTCCAGACCCCCTCTGGTGCCTTGCAGCTAGTCACCTTGCTGATGGGTTGGACCAATTCAGTACCTATTTTCCATGATAACATCAACTATATCCTTCAACCTGAAATCTCCAAATTTGCTCAAAGCTTCATTGATGATGTAGGTGCTAAGGGTCCCAAAGACTAGTGACTCATAGATGGCCTCCCAGCAACTCATTCTGACAGCCCCAGCATCTGCTTAGCACTATGGGATTTCTTCCAGCTACTTAACCGCATTCTCCAGCGCATGAAGTATAGTGGCAGTATGTTCTTTGGACACAAGCTAGTACTCTGTGCCCCATGCTTCAAGATCCTTGGCCACATCTGCACACCTAGTGGCCACGTTCCCAATGAGTCACACTTAGCCCTGTTGGATCACTGGGATGTATGCCACAATCTTTCAGAGATGCGTGCCTTTCTGAGGACTGTTGGTGTCCTCTGCATCTTCATCAAGAACTTTGCCCATTGCACCCACCACCTTACTTGCCTCACATGCACTAATGCCCTCTTTGAATTTGGTCCCGAGCAAGTTGCTGCCCAACAAGACCTAGTGAAGGTGCTAAATGAAGCCCAGCCCCTTGTTCCCATCAACTACCAGTTGCCAGACCCCATTATTCAGGCGGTCAACACCTCATGCATTGCAGTCAGCTTCTTCTTGTGTTAGTGCCTTAGCAATAATTGGAAACAGAGGCACTATAACTGCTTTGGATTGATCATGCTAAACAATAGGGAGTCATGCTATAGCCAGGCCAAGTTGGAACTCTATGGTCTCTTTAAAGCCTTTCCGATGCTAAGGATGTATCTCATTGGCATACAAAACCTCATTGTGGAAGTGGACGCTAGGTACATCAAAGGTATGCTGCAGAATCCTGATATACAGCCCTCTGCCAGCATGAATCGCTGGATGGTTGCTATCTTTATGTTCCACTTTGAGCTAGTACACGTCAAAGGCACCTTTTATGGACCTGATGTACTTTCCCATCAACCACTACAGCCTACCAACCCTCTTTCCAACAGAAGCAATGATGATGTCTTTAGCAACTAAATAGACTGACTCCACAGATTTATGCACCTTATACAGCTCCTGATCTGACTCCTTCATAGCGCCCAACCCTCTAGTGCTTTCCTACACCCAATTGTTCCTTATCAACTGACTTGCTTTACCGCCCCTCTCACATTCTTTAATGCCAACATTACCAACCAGTTGCCAACTATCAAAAGAGTTGAAGAACTCAAGCCCCTCAGAGAAAACAGCAACAACCTTACCCAGGAGTGCTAAGACTCAAGCAGACAACATGTGCCTAGACACCATCAAAGACTGGTTGAACTCCCTTAAGCAACCTAGCAACCTTAGCGATGATGAGTATGCCACCTTCATATGTTATGCCACCAACTCCTTCATTAGTGACAATTGACTCTGGTGACACAACAAGGATGGTGCACACAAACTAGTGGTGCAGCTTAGCAACCAACTCAGGATTTTATGCACCATGCATGTTGACTTAGCACAGGAGACTTTATGCCACACGTGCTATACTATTGGAACACTTCTAGTGGCCTCACGTGCAAGCAGATGTTGCTTGATATGTAAAGACTTGTCACCTCTGCCAGATCCAGCAGACTCGCCAATTGCTCATCCCGCTGACTGTCACTATGCCAGCGCCTCTCTTTAGCAAGATCTATATTGACACAATGCACATGCCCAAGTTAGGTTGCTACAAGTACATTATTCCAGGTTGCTACTTGCTAGTGCACTGGCCTGAGTTTAGGATGCTCCAACAAGAAAACATGGGTGCTATAGCTAAGTGGTTGTTTGAAGATGTTGTCTGCTGCTGGGGTGTGCTAAGAGAGATAGTTACTGACAATGGTGCCCTCATTATCAAGGCACTGATTTACCTCACCAAGAAGTACAACATCCACCACATATGCATCTCTGGCCACTAACGGTCTTGTGGATCACCCTTACTTTGATGTGCACCAAGCCCTCTTCAAGGTGGTAGATGGCAACAAGTCTAGATGGAGTGAAGCAACCTACTCTATCTTTTGGTCGGAAAGAGTAACTATATGCAAGTGCATGGCTTGCTCACCTTACTACGCAGCGACTGACATCCATCCCCTATTACCTGCTAACATCATTGAAGCAACATACTTGCAACTAGCGCCCAACTCCCTACTATCCACTACTGACCTCATTGCATGACGCACCATTGATCTCCAACAACAAAGTAGACACAGCATTAGCAACTTTGATTGCTGCCTGGTGCCTTGTGCAACTCCTCACAAGGGTTTTCCACTATGATGATCTACTGAGCGTTCCCTTAAAAGCCCAAGTTGCTACATAACCACATTTGCTAAGTCTTTCTTTTTCTAAGTCCCTCAAAACTCAGGTTTTCTTACTATACACACAGACTTTCTTACTATTGTTTCTTACTGCACACTATTGCAAGTCCCAAAAATCACTTATATTACATTTTGTCCACAGAATTTAGCTATGTACAACTGACAAGAAAAGTTCAATTTTTACAGGCATTAGCGACTAGGCCTGGTCACAGTCAGCAGGGAAGACAAAGGAGTGTAGTGGTATAAGATCCTCCTCTTGGACATTATTGCGCTCTTGCTATGCTAGCACCGCCTCACAGTTCTGCTGATACTGCCTCAAGATATCAATGCTGCAACTCAGCATCCTTCTTCTCATTCTCAGCCCTGCCATATCCAAGTCCACTGCTCACCTCTTCCATGCTATTACTGCCTCCATACCTGCCATGTGGCTCATGAAATGCACCAACTCCTCAGGTGACCTCATTCCAGTAACAGAGTAAGAGAGTTCTTCACTCAGCCAGTTGAAGTTGCCTCCATCAACACGTAGTGTTGGCATTGGTGTCCAGCACATATCCAGCCTAGCAATGGGGAGAGGGCACTCTTCTTGCTCATGGTCCTTGTTGCTAGACAACATCTCTTGAGCATCAGCCAGCTGAAAGCACTAGTCAGCAACTGGCACCCATTGGCAGAGAGGGACCCCTACTTTTTTCTCCTCCTCCTCTTCTTCCTCTTCCTCTTCCTCTTCCTCATCCATGTCCTTGTCCCCAGCCTCTGTACCTTCTACCAAGTTGCCAGCGCCAACATGGTGTTCAGGAGGCTGTAGAATTTTCTCCAGTCAGGAAGCCACATCCTCCAAGTCCTTGGCAACTGATGGAGAAGAAGGGGAGCACCTAGCAACACAGAATCAGTTATCAACCAATAGGAGACAGAATGAGACTTACCAAATACTGCTAGGACTAGCCAGAGGGGATGGCATCTGCCAACAGAAGAAGTCTAAGTCCTGCTCTGCTAAATGTATCGTGACCAAGTAATCAAAAGAAGAACTAGATAGCTCATGCTTGGCAGAAGTAATGTGGACATGAAGGCACTTGACCTTTCTAAAAGATCCCATAGAAGACCCCACCCTCTTGTGCTCATAGCAACCCTCTACCAACTTCTCTCCACCTACTACCACCTTCCTCTTGCCCTTGTCTTTCTTCATTTGCTTGGATGGCCAGCTACTAGTCACCGTGGCAGCACTCCCCTGATGAGTCAGCAGCGCCAAGCTCTCTTCTATAACACTGGTGACACTGCCAGACTCTGCTACTATCTGCTGATCTAACACAAACTCCCTGGCATGCCTGACCCTTACCAACTGCTCAAAGGTATGCTTGACAATAGGATCCTCCTTGCTGTGTTCTCAAAACTTGAAGCCATTATAAGTACATGCTCACTTGAGGGCGTCACAATAGTAACATGGCAATATACTAGTCAGGAACCAGCATGCCTCAGGGTTGTTATCCACCCAACACTTGTTGCACTAAATCCAATTAAGGTCAGATCAGTTGCTAGGAGTCTAACAAGGCTTACTGCTTCTTTGCTCACTTTGTATGATTGACACTGGTCAGGCACCACCGTCTTCTTACCCTTGGCTCCCTCCATAACCACCCAGGCCTCCATACCAGTATCCAGCACCACCTCTGATCATCATGTCGCCAACAAGTCACACAATTCTGCATCCGTAAAAGTTGTTTGAGTAGGTGCCTGGGACACTAATCAGTTGCCAAAAGAAGAGAAGCAAACTATAACTCACCTTGTACATGGGCACCACCTTAACAGACTTGCAAGACTAGAAGGACAGCAGTTAGCAACCTTGGCAAATGACAGTCAGCAGAATACATACCTTGTGCTTGGGAGACACTTAAGCAATAGAGCCCTGCCTGGGAGCTGCTGGTGTAAGGCTCTTATTGCCAGTGGCCACACATTGAGCATGACATGCATGGCGCATCTTAGCAAGGTTATCAGTGATGGTTGGGCTGGGCATGGCAAAGGGGGAACCCAACAGCACAGAGGTAGATGCCACTGAAGCACTGCTGCTAAGCCCGCTTGGAGCCACACCAGTTCTCCCCGCTATCAACCCCGTTGCCAAGGCCTCCTCCTAAAGCTCCTCCTGCCACCACCACTCCCTCTCCTCTACCTCTTGCTGCCACGCCTCTGCCAAAAGAGCCTCTTGGGCAGCACACTGTCATGCCAAGAGGGGCTCAACAATTAGTGTCTCTTTGCTATCAGAAGAAAGTTCAGCCCAGAACTAGCAAGCAAGAAATAAGCAACTTATCCTTGGTGATCATAAGGACTTAAGAAGGGCCTCTGCCCAAGATATCTGCCAATTCATTGTCAACTGAAGAGGCAGAAGGAGGTTGAGGTCACTAAATGGTTAGTAAAGGCTACAATAGTTGCTAATCACATGTACCAGCAGAGCCTCGTAGAGTGCTAGCTACGCTGCTCCCTGATGCTCAGAGGCCCAAGCAACGCACCAAGCATGCAGTATTGAGGAGGATTAACTCAACACTGATGATGCTCAAAAGTTGCTAGGCTCTGTCTTAGTAGCTGGTAAACCTGGCACCTCAAAAATGAGTAGCATCAGGCAGTTGCTAGTAGTGAGAGAGTCCTGGGCAGGGTCCCAGAAGCCTAGTCTTTTTAGTAGAGTTCAAACTTAGAAAAATAAAGGTATTGCTTAGTAATCTAAGCCAAAAGCCTGCGAGGCGCTAGGATGCTAGAAGTCAGTAAGAACTCTAGCACAAGAGTGTGCTCATATAGCACTATAAAGACAAAAGTCAGCAAGTACCGTTGCTGAGGTAAAGTTGGCAATCTTATCACTTAATGACTCTGAGGACTTAAAGTGCGCTAAAATGTGATCTGAACTGTGGGGCATATAATTTGATGATGGCTAAGACAAAATATGTACAGTATTTATAGGCGCTAAGTCACTGTGTTAATTAAACTAAAAAGTCACTAATTGAACAAGCAAGAAAAATAATGACAATGGTAATGGAACATGAAAGTTGCTAAGCAACGGTGTCTGTCAAGTCAGCAAGTGCTAACTCAACAACCTGACAGTGAAAGCACTGTTACTAAGGCCTGAAACCATCAAGAGGCCTGTTTCAAGTAAGTTGCTAAGCATTGGATAAGCAATAAGCATCACTAAACTGATCTGATGTTGGATCTTTGAGAAGCAATGAGTTTTGATAAGTATTGCTAAAGGTCTTAGAGTCGGCTATCTTTGATCAAGGATCTGATAGGAGGCCAAGCTGAAGTCAAGTGAGCATCAGGTGATTGCCAAGTCAGGTGGTCATCAAGGTCCTATGATGCGGGCAATGTGAAGGAGGGTTGCTCAGGGTTAATTCGGGCGTTGATCAGATCACTGCAACCCTTTCACCTTGTCACCTCATCACATTTGGCCCTCATTGTCTTTGACCACCCTTTCATTCTAATTCTCACTTATATATATCTGCGAGCGCGACGATAGCAACTCCATTGTCTCACACTGCGCTCATAGATAAGCAATTTTCCCTCATTTACCTACATCGTCTCACACTGCGCTTGCAGCCACATTAGATTAGACACCCACAATATGTCACGCGTTGTTTTTGATCTCGCCCACAGATCCCAGTCTAATCTCACTACTCCAGCCAGTGCATGAGCAGGTCCTCAGTGCCTCCCAGACAGTTGTTTCATCAGTTCTTCCCACATAATGTCTTCTCCCCCCGCTTTAGCTGAGCCTGCAGCTCTCTCAGCTGAAGAAGTTGCCAAAGTTCATAACTCCCATGCACAACTCCAATCGCTGATGACACAGCTCATTGCAAAAATTGGCACACAGCCCACTACATCAGCCCCAACCCCAGCAGACCCAGTGGCAACTGCACCCAATCCATTCATGCCCCCAATTGCCATGCCTAGGAAAAAGCAGTGCGTTGTTTGCCGCTCCTCTTTCCCTCCGTACTTGTTTCCCTGACATGGAAACAGCCGTCCTTGCCACAATCATCACGCACAAATTCAAGGCTGCAGACCTCCACAAGCTCGACCCCATGAATTGTGACAGGGAAATGGCATATACATTCAATGGCGCCACTAATCAATTTGAAGTAAGCCACCGTGCAGCGAAAGAATACAAGACCCCCTTCTCGGTGCTCATTCTTCTCCAGACATACTTCCGCATTCTTGCTTTCCACGTTTCGGCCACAGACACATGCTGGGCATACAACAAACAACTCCTGGAGCTCATAGCCGAATACAAGTGGCCAGCAGTCTTCTCTTATCACTCAGTATTCTTCAACCGTTGATGCGCCAAGATGGTGGCAGGAGATTACTCACAATGGGGCCATTGCAACAACGACCTCCTCTCTAAACATGTCTACACCCATTGCAAAGCTCCACTGTCCAAACCATCAAAACCTAGCCCAACCACCCGCTCCTCAGCCAACCCCAACAAGCCCTGTCGCAAGTACAACAATGGAAAATGCGCTACCACACCGTGTTCCTGGGGCCGACCGCACACATGTCTGATGTGTGGGAAACCAGATCATGGCAAAAATTAGCATAAAGACTAGGTGCTGGGCTGGGGCGAGTTGTCGCCTCCCCTCATCATTGGCTCGCCCTAACCACCCTACTGGCGAAGGCACCCTGTCTACTGGTTTTTCATTTTTGGACCCCCTCAACAACTCTATCCCAATCCCTCCCCCCGCCCTAACACTGATCAACGCGCTAACACACCCATCCACGACACCACAACCTTGCCCCCCATCTCATCAACGCTTTACAAGGCAGCTTGGATACATTACTTACACAATTATCCTGATCAACAACTTGTATCTACTCTCTCACAAATCATACATTTTGGTGCCAACTTAGGCTTTGCAGGAGCGCATGATATAAGTCAAACCTGCACAAATCTCAAGTCTGCTACCTCAGATCCAGCAGTTGTTGCCGCCATCACTGCTGATATCAACAAACAGATTGTACGTGGGCGCACACTTAGGCCATTCACTTCACCACCATTTGACAACTTCAGAGCGTTGCCCATCGGGGCAGTCATGCGGAAACGCTCATCCAAGGTACGCCGCATACACCACCTTTCCTGGCCAGAGGGAAATTCTGTGAACGACGGGATACCCAACGCAGAGGCCACAATCGATTATGACATGGTCGACAAGGCCATATGTGACCTTGTCGCATCGGGACCGGGCTTCCTGATGCTTAAACTGGACCTCAAGTCCGCTTTCCATCACATCCCAGTACACCATGTGGACTGGCCGCTTCTGGGCTTCGTATGGCTAGGTCACCTCTACCATGACATCGTGCTGGCATTTGGAGCGTGCTCAGCACCCTATATCTTTAATCTTTTTGCAGAAGCACTGCACTGGATACTACAATGCAACATTCCAGCTCGCATACACCACTACCTAGACGACTTCCTTGCCATCTTTCCTCCGACCACGCCTTGCTCTCTCGTTGACAAATCCCTCGCATGGGCCATCAAACTTGGCACCCAGCTAGGCCTCACCTTCCAGCCTTCAAAAATCATCGGCCCAACCACGGCCATCGACTTTCTTGGGCTGGAACTAGACTCAGCAACCATGGAGGTCCGCCTCCTAGCCAAGAAGCTCGCTCACCTTCAAGAACTCACCTCCTCCTGGGCCTCTTGTCGCTGTGCCACATGCAAGGAACTCGAGGAACTTACCGGCTTCTTCCAGTTTGCCTCACAAGTCATCCCGCTAGCCCACGCGTTCATCCACACACTCTACGACTTTGCAGCAACCTTCCCCTCTTCTTCCTTTGCCACACAACACCTTCCCCATGCAGCCCAACAGGACATTGAATGGTAGAACACAGTAGCACCAGCATGGAATGGCATGCGCTTCATCTCCCCTTCCCGTGACACTCTCTCGATTTATACTGATGCAAGTGGCGCAAAGGGCCTCAGCGGCACTTTGGCCCAAAATAGTTTGTGGCCCGCTGCCCACGCCGCCTCTGGCACGAGCACATCCAGGTCAAGGAGATGTTTGCTGTCGTCTATGCGGTCCTATGCTGGGGCAAAGAACTCCGGGGCAGACACATCATATTCTACGTTGACAACGACGCTGTCTTCAATGCCATCAGGACCAAGTCAATTCGGTCTGCAGCCACCATGAAATTTGTGCACCACCTGATTGCTCTGGCATGCCGGCTGGATTTCTCTTTCTCTTCTGAGTGGCTTTCATCTTCTGAGAATAGTATTGCTGACGCTGCTTCTTGTTTTGCTTTTTCACGCATGTTCTCAATTGCCCCTTGGCTTGAACAGACTCTGAGCTCAAAGCACCTCCAGCTTGGTGGTATCAACAGAACAGGCACCACCCCCAAACCGTTGCGTTTTACCTATGGCACGGACTTGCCACGAGCACCAGACACACATACTCAACAGGCCAACGCCAGTTCATTCTTCACGTCCAGCTCAACAACTTATACAACCCTGACAGTTCCATCCTCCCCGCCTCTGAAGCAGCCATCCTGTCTTGAGTTGCAAGCATTGGCGGCCGCATTCAACCCAAAACCATCAAAGCCTACCTCTCAGCAGTGCGCTCCCTCCACGTCGACGCTAACCTCCCATTCTCAGCGGTTGAGTCCCCACTGGTGCAACGCCTTGTTTGTGGCATCAAACGGTACCATGGAGAGCGCGACCACCGTCCCATCCAACCGATCACCCTCCCCATACTCAATGCCCTCCTGGCACAGCTCAACCCAGGCACCACCCCCAGCCACTCTGTGATATACGCTGCATGCTGCCTCGCTTTCTCAGGCCTACTCTGCAGCAGCAAATTTATGGTGGAGAAAGGCAAATTCAGCGCAAGTCTCAACCTCACACGCAACTCTATCCAATTTCTCCCCAGCTTTGAACACACTACCCATGCCCACCTCACTCTCCCAGCCTCAAAAACCAACCCCTTCAGAAAAGGGGTCACTGTCACAATCGCCGCAGCTCCAGGCCAACCCAACCTGCCCAATCACAGCACTCAAAAATCTCTTCACCAAGCTGCCATGGGAAGAGAATGCCCCCCTCTTTGAGCAGCCTAACAGCAAAGCCCTCTTGTACACGTACTTTGTTAGCTCCATCCGCAATGCACTATCCAAGACTGGCCTCAATCCTCATGCATACATGAGCCACAGCTTCAGGCGTGGTGCAGCATCAGCAGCAGCAGCGGCGGGGTACTCTGACTATGAGATACAGTTACTGGGGCGCTGGCGGAGCGACTCTTACAAGCTGTATATAGAGAACAATCCGGCGAGGATTCTACATCTCTCATCACGTCTCCACTTGGCCTACACTCACCTCACCCCTTTCGAACCTCCGGCTCTCCGGAGATACACTGCTCTGGCTTGAGTTTTGGCCCTCCCTCTCTCAGAAGGGGGATCCAGCACTTGAGAACTCCTTAGGACTCAAGAAATAGCATTTCTTCCTGCAACTCACAGCTAGACCTCAATCAGTCTCACTCATTCCAATTCCACTCTATTCTCAAATCAATTCATTCTCTTCCTTACCCTCACTGCCTCTCTCAACTGTCCAGCTTGAATTAATGGTTGCTAAGTCTCATGATTGTCATGTGATCAATAGATTGTCATATGACTGCCAAGTCAAGTGGTTGCCAAGTCCTATGATTACTAAGTCTTGTGGTTGCCAAGTCTTGTGGTTGCTAGGTCTCATGATTCCATGCATCATGTCCTGTGGCCTTGGTTTGATTCCTGCTTGCTGCAAAATATAAGTCACTAAAAATAGCACCAGTGTGCTGAGCTCAGCCAGAGGCTTATCATCTCTCCCCAACTAAAAAATTGACTGTCCTCAGTCAACCATTGCTATCACATGTTGTTACAAGGTCCATGCACTCAACAACCTACTCAAAAATCCTAGCGACTGTGATCAGAACTCCATCAAAATCCCCTGTGAGCAGCTGATTTTGATTCCCATCTATCCCAACTCTAACTTTCCTCAAATGTCTTTCCTTATTGCTGCTACCAACACTCATGCTCAAGCGCTCACCTTCATCCTCAAGGCTTTGGTTTTTCTGGCATGCCACCTTGGCAAAGGTGCTGGCACTCCAGAGACTTTGGTAGTCGGTATGATGAAGTTGCTGGAGAGGTGGGAGGTCCACAAGTCAGCTGGGGTGACTTGGAATGAGGAGGCCTTGGGCACAAGTAGATAAACCTTGCAATTGGCTGGCTTCAAATCTAGCAGGATTTCAATGGCATGGTCCCACTGCTTGCATTCTGGGAGGGAGTTGAATGAGGCCTTGGAGAAGACATTCTCAAAGTCATGCAGGTGGTTGGGGACCACATCCTGGAAGGCCCTCACAGGAGCATTCACCACAAAAGCTTGGGCCAGCTGCTAGGAGGTGGTCTGGCTGGCCCGGATCTTCTTCGCGACCAGTGGAGGTTATAGCATGATGGCGTAGATGCAGTCTCCTACCTTGATGGCTTTGTTCAGAAGCTCTGGATCTGGTGTGGGTAGGAACTCTCCCTTGTGTCCTTCTTCCTGGCCAGGGTCCCTTCTGCTATGTCTGTTGTCTTTGTAGAGGGCCTCTCTATAAGGAAATGCCAAAGGTGGAGGGTCCAGCAGATCAAGATCCCCATGAACAGAAGGTATTCCACCCAACATGCCTGGATAGCTGTGCATTCTTGCATCATGGTGTGCTGCTGCTTCTTCACTTTGTCCATGCAAGTGGCGCAATGTCAGGGGCATCAACTCATGCTGATTTTTTCTGAGGCCTAGTCAATCTCCGGATTGTGCTCCTAGAGCCAGGGAAATCCCAGGATCATCTCCTGTTTGCCAATGCCCATGACCACAAAGGTAGTGTGCTCTGCATGGGACTTGTAGTGCAAAACAAGGTCCACCACAGACTTGATGGATCTTGCTTTGTTACAATGATAAGACTCTGGCTGAGCTCAGCACACCAGCGCTATTTTTAGCAACTTATATTTTACAGCTAGCAGGGATCAAACTCAGGCTACAGGACGCAACACGCAGGATCATGGGACTTAGCAACCACATGACTTGGCAATCACCTGCCATTCACCTGACTCCAGCCCAGCCCCCTTCAAGTCCCTGATCAGTGATAACCAATGCCAGAGCCTTTAGTGACGCCTATCAAAATCCAGTGCTTCTCAAAGATCCGATGTCAGATCACTTTAGCAATGCTTAGCGACTTACACAAGACAGGCCCACATGATGGTTTCAGATATTAGCAATGCTTATAGTTGATCCGGCGCTTAGCAACTTACGCGAGACAGGTCCACATGAGGATTTCAGGCCTTAGTGACAGTCCCTGTGCATTTGGCCTCTTTCACCACTGGAATGATGAGTTAACACTTGCTGACTTGACAGACAACGTTGCTTAGCAACTTTCACATGTAATCATACTGGTTTCTGTTGAGGTATGATCATGCTCAACACATACGCCACTGTTGTTGTGCCAGTTTTGGGAGCATCGAGCCATCAGTGAGGCCATCAAACCTTAGTTTATTTTCTTTGTTATGTCAAGTACACAGAAACGTGCCCTTAGCTGTCCTCACTTACGTCGAGACACTAAGGGTACGCATTCTTTACTTACTCATTATTTACCATACTCATAGTCACCTATGGAACTAATACTTTGTATTGCTCTATAGGTAATGATATATTAGCTGTCCTCACTTACATCGAGACACTAAGGAACTAATACTTTGTATTGCTCTATAGTCTCCATTTTGATTGGTTAATTAGTGACTTTTTAAGTTTAATTACCATGGCAACTTAGCGCCTATAAATACTGTACATATTTTGTCTTAGCCATCATTGAACCACACGCTCCACATTTCAGATCTCTTTTTAGCACATTCTAAGTCCTCAGAGTCGCTAAGTGATACAGTCTTGCCGACTTCACCTCGCCAACTTAGTCTACCAATTTACGTCTTACGGTGCCATACAGGCACATCGTTGCCAATGTTCATGCCACTAGAGTCTTTGCTGACTTTTAGCACCCTAGCGCCTCGCAGGCTTTCAGCTTAGATCGCTAAGCAACCAGTTTATTTCTCTAAGTTCAAATCCCACTAAAAAGACTAGGCTTCTGGGACCCTGCCCAGAACTCTCTCGAATACTAGCGACCGCCCGACGCTACTCATTTGTGAGGCGCTAAGTTTACCATCTACCAGGACAGTGCTTAGCGACTTTTGGGCATCATCAATGAGTGCCATTGACATTGTACACCGGGATGGGGAACAGGAGAGGCCAAGTCATGAGCTGGTGCCACTCCACATAGCGAGCATCCACAAAGAGTCTGGTTGCTCCAGAATCCAGGAGGGCAACTATGCTCTGAGTCTGCTGCGTGTTGGGGGTTTCAATCTCCATGTTCATCCAGAGCAAGTTTGGTGACAGGGTGGATGCTATGGCAGAGGAGACAGTGATGATGCCCAAAAGTTGCTAAGTGCTGTCGAGGGTAAACTGCATCTAGCTACTGGGAAGGGAAAGCGTTGAGCGGTCACTGGTTGTTGAGAGAGTCCCAGGCAAGGTCTCAGAAGCCTAGTTTGTTAAAGATAATTGGAGAATGAAGTGAAAGGTGCTTAGCAGTCTAAGCCATACTGCCAGCCATAAGTGCAAGGCACTAGGGGACCAAAGTTGGTAAGGGACTTGGCAACATAAATATAGTCAAAGTGTGCCCATATAGTACCATACAGTTGGCAAGACTGGTGTAGAGGTGGCAAGCAAAGTGAAGTCAGGAAAATGTATAATCACTTGGCGACTCTGAAGAACTTAGAGCATGCAAGTTGTGATCTGAACTGTGGGGTGTAATTCAATGATAGCTAAGACAAAATATGTACAGTATTTATAGGTGCTAAGTTGCTGTGTTAATTAACTAAAATTTGCTAATTAATCAATCAAAAAAAATAATGACAAAGGCAATGGAACATGAAAGTCACTAAGCAACGGCATCTGCCAAGTTGGCAAGCGCTAACTCAACAATGTAGCAGTGGAAATGGTCAAATATGCAGGAACTGTTGCTAAGGCCTGAAACCATCAAGGGGCCTGTCTTGAGTAAGTTGCTAAGCGTTGGATAAATGATAAGTGTCACTAAAACTGATCTGACATTGGATCTTTGAGAAGCACTGGAGTTTTGATAGGCATTGCTAAAGGTTCTGGAGCCAGCTATTTCTGATTGGGGATCTGGCTGGGGGCCAGGCTGAAGTCAGGTGAGTGTCAGATGATCACCAAATCAGGTGGTTGCTAAGATCCTGTGGTCACTAAGTCAGGTGGTCACTGTCAGGGGACTCCTCATTTCTTCTTCTTTCACTCCTTATTCCTTCATTCTTCCTCTATTTATTTCCTTATTTCTGCTGTTACTCTTTTACTTTACTACTTTTATTCTTTCAACACTATCTATTAGTACTATTCTCAGCCCTTGAGGTGCTCTGGTTCTTTAGTTATCATTCCAACAAGTGTAGCCAATGCTTCCAGAGGCTTAGTCATCTCAAGGCTAGCCTCCAAATTACTAAGCAAGTCACATGAGACATGTGCATGACCTCTGGCAATGGCAATTTCCGAGTTTTTGATTATTTTTGGAGATTTTCCTTTTTTAGATTATCAATTTTATTGTGGCTTTTGTCATGCTATACAGTTACTTCCCATGCTTCTGGAGCCTTGGAAGTGTCACTCCTGGCATAGGGAATCCCTAGACTTGTTCTCTTTGGATTTCCCTCTGCCAGGTGAGTAGTTATGGTTGTATTACCTATAGATACTTTGGATTTCCCTCTGCCAGCTGTGTGACTGAGCCATAGCCTCCAGAGGTCGCCCTTACAGTCACCAATTCCTGTGATCCCATGCATCATGTCCTGTAGGCTGAGTTTGATTCCTGTATGCTGCAAAATATAAGTCGCTAAAAATAGCACCAGTGTGCTGAGCTCAGCCAGCGGCTTATCAACGGTGCTCCCAGGCTGGAGTGTGTGCCTGGGGAGGAGTGAAGGAGGGCTTAGGAGAGCTATTGGGTCCCTATAAACTCGCATGGTGCTCCTCCACACACCATGTAACTCCTTGGAGGTAATTGCTTCTGGTCTCTCCTGTAAGCCTCTTGTGGAGGCAGTGTTTGATCATGTTGTCATCAAGGTTGGACTACCTCAACTTTTCCTTGAATGGGGCATGACAACTCCTCATCAACATCCATAGAAGCTACCTGTGGCACTCTGGTAGATCAACTGGCCAAAGCTCTGTTTGGGAGGGTGTTTTACATAGTGAGTGAGTGATGTGGGAAGGCCAGAAAAGGAAGTCTCCTGACAGCTCTGGATAAGCACAGGTTTGGATGTAGGCAGCCTGTAGATGTATGAACTTTATACAGCAAAGCAATGGTTTAGCAAAAGCTAACCTGAGCTTGAGCTTCCTCCCTTTGGAAAGACAAACAGGGAAGGATTCATTGAGAGCAACATTTATTGTCACAACAGCTCAAAGCTAGCACACCCATATTCTAGTATTACACATTGTAAGCTATGGGCTTAATTTCCAACGTCAATAGGTCTTTTTCATATGCTATAGCCACTGGGTATTTACTATATACAGCCAAGTCACGTACTGACTCTTCCACCGATTCCGTATATATGTTAGGCCCAATGATAAGCTCTTCTGATTCCTTTCCCCCATGTTCTGCCATGCGCAGCCTCCAATATGTCTCTCGAATCCAAGTCTTGTGGTTAGCCCAAATGTGCCATCTGCCACACACCAGTTCATGAAACTTCATATAATATGTCGCATCCCTGAACAGAGTTGCATGTGCCAAATCCACATCTCCATGCAATGTACGCAATTGCTCCGCATACGTAAAACTTTCTTATGACCTCATGCATTCTGGGGCCGTAGTCTACGAGTTTGTGTCCCATGGTGTAGGTTGTGGGCCACTGAGAAGGATCTCCAGTGGAAGTCCAATCATAGGGTACGGTATGCCAGCCCTTGTTATAATGCCATCCGGGTTTGTTAAAAGGATAATCACCGGTTGTCCGGAGATCATCTGGATATTTGGCAGTGAACATGAGGGGAAGGATCTGCGCACCACCCCAGTCGATCAAACCTGTAATTTTCAATTTGCCTGAGGAGATCGACGACTCATCAAAGAGGATGTTTCATAATGCAATATCAGGATGGTGCAGAACAAGGGGAAGGTAATATTTTGGTGGCTGAAAGTGGGGAATGAGCAAGGACAGAAGCTGAAAGAGTTCAGCGAACATTTGTGGAGTGCAATGTGGATAGCAGAATCTCCTAGCAATGATATCCATTTGACGAAAGTAATATGATGAAGAAGTTCCGACATATCTCATCATTGTTGCGCAATCACTTTTCGGTCCGTTAGTAAGTCAGCTGCTACATAGTTTGTTGCCCATGAACACAGCCACTTGCTACAGTATTTAAGCATTCCCCAGATGTATTAGGTAGACATCTGGAAATACCACAGATACACCGAGTTCCCTCCATACTCGATCTAAGCTAATTCTATCGCATCACGCTTAGGTTTGGTCTAATCGACCTGTAACCGTATTTCCATTTCGTCACCGTTTCAACATTGCACCACTCTTGAATGGCATGTAACAATTGTTTTTCTAGTTGAGCTCGCCATAAATCCTCCATGGACTTGTACGGGCCGCCCAAACATCGCTGTGACAGTGTCATGAGAGGACCGACGACATGTTTTCCTTCACAGCCTTTAATACTTCCTATCTGATCAAATGGGACAGGCTTGGAGAGTGATGCCTGCAATCTTGCGATTGATTTTATGTAGCAAAGCTGTTGTGCTTGGGAGAGTATATCGAGGTCATTTGTCAATGCCCTTCCAGAAACAAGCTCCATGAGAACATAAGGCGCGCAGACAGGATTCGCAAAAGTAGTTTCAAAAATGAATATCTTCGGAACGGGAACGTCTGGATACAGCCCAGATTCACGCACAAACTTCATCGTTTCGACCTCGGAATGCTTCGCTTCAGGATCAAAATCCTCTTCGTCAAGATTAGAAACGCTAGCCGCTAATCGGCTGCTGTCGCTAAATTCCAATTTGTAGACGGTGTTGTAGGAACCCCGGCCAAGAAAAGAGATGAAATTGCAGCGCAAGCCGGGGAGTTCTAACGAACTGGTGAGGTAAGTGGTTGCGCAATCAATGAGGCCCTGCAGGTCGACCCATTCATCCTTCTTCAACTGTAAGATCTGTTCTTGCAATTCTGACGACATGAGGGATTACTGTGGGTTGAAGGTTTCAGTCAGGTACAGGATACTCTTATAGGTGCTTAGCTTACTTTAAACTTGTTTTATTTCAGTACCTTGCTGGTTAGAGAGCCGTAGAGAGTGATTTACCTTCAGCCTAAGTTGAATTGCGAAGAATGATTGACAGTGACTCAATTCACTGTTCGAGACCGTCTGATGAGCGCGATTAGCAAAGAAACCTCTCTTCGGGAGCTCAAGCGTAACGGGAGAATCAGAAGCACAGCAGACTTCGGATTTTCCAAATGGGAGTTTTTGGCCTTGATCGACATATGTATGTCGTTTCTCGGAATTGATCAATGATCGATGATCCTCCGCATGTGGTTACGTTACCAAGCAAGGCGCTGAGCAGCACGGTTAATAGAAGAATTTTCATGGAGATACGTATGTTTCAAGTTTTCGACATCGCAACACCACGGATCTGAAAGACAAAAATAAGCGACATAATCCCTGAAGTCAACAGGATAACGGTTGCACATCAACATATATGACACATATCTAATGATCCGTCGGTCGCTATTAAACAGCTGTTGACTTTCCCGAGGATGACCGTTGAGACGGGACTCAACCAATTCTCTCCCTTTCTCCTTTGTTCAACCTCAACTACTCTGCAGTACGTGAATGAGGATTGCCTGTCAAGGAAGCTGAGGGTACTTCCTACCATTCTCAAGATAACAGAAGCCTTGACTGGGGGCTTGTTGACAGTGTGTAGGGGCACGGATAGAATCATTCACTCTGTAAGGTACATACCACGTTTCGCTGCTGGCATGATTCTACGACCCTTGTTTAATGATGAATCACCATCCGTTGTACGCCGAACATTGTCACAGTACGCACTTGCTGGTCGCTGGTGTCTCGGTGCTAACCTCGTACAAACGCTTGACGCTTTCTGCATGTTCGTTGTGGATCTCGAAGAGACAGAGAAACACATTTTTATTGTCAACTGCCCGAATTTTCTTCAGAATGGCATCCATTATGCCTCTCGACATTTGGCTGCTTCACAAGACACTGGGCATGATGGCAAGAACTCGGCTAGCGTTTAATGATTTCGATGCTTTCTGAAATGATAGAGGTGACACTTACCCTGATTTTTCGGTGTTGCACGGCTTACATAGATAATATATAATAGACGAGGCTTTGTACAAAGTGGTTCATCTACCACCAAGCCCCAATAAAGATAGGTCCCCCAAACGCCACTCCTCCCTGGCTACCCTTTCGTCTGAGGACATGGAGCAGTCCCCCACGCACTCCCCCGTGGCATCCTCAACTCCTCTCGCAAGCCCACAGAATGGTCCCCCGCCTCACTCTCAATTGACCAAACCCATAGGGTATACCACAAATGGGGCAGCTTTCATCTTTGGTACGCTACAAGCACTCATAGTACCTAATCAAACTAATGCCAAAAAAGCAGCGCCAAAACTCCCCCTGACACACGGAGCGGCCAAACCAGGTCCAGAGGGGGAGATGAGCACCCGAGACCAGAGCAGAACTGCAGTCGACGACTCGGAATGGGACAACATTTTGACCGACTCTCCGACTAGATCCCCTGCTACCATCATTACTGGCCCCTCGCACAATAAGAGTGCCGGGGCCAGGGCCCCGATGCCGCTCTTCATGCGCAAGCTCACAACTCCATGCGCCGCCCCTGACAGCATCCACAAGGACATAAAGACCGTAGACAACATCACAACCAACGTGACCAGTCTGCAAAGGACAGCAACCCCCAACGGAGGCTGGCCTAAGATCCACCTCGGGTTGACACCCTTAGACAACGTGGCCCCCTCGCAGGTCAAAGCGTGGAAAAAAGTCACCACCAACAAACTCTGGGCCCGCCTCTTCAGGGGCAAATACGAGACAAACAGTCTAGCTACAGTCAATAAAACTCGCGCCCTCATCAAAAGCCTAGTACGAGTGGAGGACGACGTACAACTAGGTGTATCGTTCCCACTACATGACAAGCCAGTCTCATTTGACGCTGAACGCTTCCCACCGCCTTACCACATGCTTGTATCAGGCCTGTCCCCCGATCAGGTCGAATACCTCAACAATCTCGAAGTGGTCTCCATGAAGGAACTGACAGTCATATTCAAACCCTTCATAGACCCTCGCCCCTCCTTCATAATGACTATCTGTGGATTAACTTTCCACAACTCTAGCGCGGCTCGCGTCGCCGTAACCAACCTTGTTAAGTCCTGCCTCCGGGAATCCGAGGATGTAATGAAGCACATTGTAGACTGCGCGCCTATGCTCAAGGAACATGTAGCGAAAAACATCTTTGACAGCATATCGGTGAAGTTTTTAGAAGTCCAGAGGAGTAACGCAAATGGAGGGAACTTCAGGGGGTGGAATTTCTACCTCAGCCACTCCTACCTAGCCAAGGATGACCACGTAAAACTCATCCAACTCATGAGGATGTGCACTTTCCCTTCGGCAACAGCTGGATTTGGGCTCCCACTTAGAGGCAAGGACACCCTCCTATGCAGCAACTGCAAGTCAATCGACCATGACTCCCCCAACTGCCCCTTTATTAGCTTACCTGGATGGCTAGGTTATAAACCTAACCCCGCCCAACCAGCTGGAGATACCAAGATAGCCTATGGCGACGGCACCCCCCGCCATGACGAGCACCACACAGGTAGTCATGGAAGAGGCCGCAGACGTGGCAGCGGTTGGAGAGGAGGTCGCTCGAGCACTAGGGGTAGTTTCAGAGGGGGCAGGTACTAACCCCCCCACACTAGAACGTCGAACACAACCACCAATCAAACCCTGTATGTAGCGATCTAAGCAGCCTACTTAGAAAGAATACAATGCGCGCTACCTTGTCTCATGAGTGGGATATTGCGACCAAGGATGTTCTCTCTTGGGTAAACGGCTGAAATATATTGGCCTCACGAGGTACATGTAGGCCGGGAGCCCAGTCAAAAGACAAACAACGGCAGTCTATAACAAATAGAGGAAGGTGCCGTGCAGCAGTCCTGCTTAAGCCTAGAGTCTCTCACAAGCCGGACCCACCAAGCTTGGATATGACTCAAAGCAACGTCCCCCCTGAGTGCTTGGGAAATGCATTCACCCTGAGCTAGCATGGTTGGCTACTCGGTAAGTCTTATCAACCACTACATCACATACACACTTTTCAAACGGTCATGATTATTCGGTTTTCGGTTCAAGCCTCTCTACCGTAGGAGGACCAAGTGAGCCCGCCACTGCTCTGGCCCAAACCACCTACGGTAGGGAACACGGAGGTGGATCCCTTATACCCCCTTTCCAACACAGTTACCCCCCTGAGAGAGGCGAAACGCCCCCCCCAGACACAGCTATACTTACCCAAACGGCCCCCAGAACCAGTGTACCCTCCCCAAAGAACACAAAAGTGGCTTTGAGAATTGCCACCCTGAACATCAGAGGATTCCGAAATGCAGGGGCCCCAAGAAACGAATCCAAATGGAACCACTTAAACCAAGTGATTAGAGACAGGAAGATTGGAATCCTACTGATCCAAGAAGCACACTTGAACGAAGAGAGGAAACTTGAGATAGAGAAAATCTTCGGCAAGAGAATGAAAGTTTTATTCTCCCCTGACCCAGAAAACCCGACAGGAAAAGGCAGGGTAGCAGTTGTACTGAACCGCAACCTAATAAATACATGGGAAGCGACGATCACTGAGATAGTTCCTGGCCGCGCCATAATGGCCACGGTTAGATGGCATAGAGAAGAAGTGATAAATATACTGAACGTATACGCCCCAAATGTAACTGAAACAGAAGGATCAGAGAATAGCACTTTCTGGACCCAAATCAGGCGTTACTTTTTAGTTAACCCAACAATCAGAATCGACGTTCTAGCGGGTGATTTCAATGTGGTCGAGGACGCACAAGACAGAACTCCACTCAGATCGGATCCACACGAGGCAACCACTGCGCTGGACGAGCTCAAACAGACTCTCCGCCTGAAAGACGCCTGGCAAGACACCTTCCCAACGAAGAGGTCATTCTCCTTCATCCAAGATGCAACATCTTCAATGTCGAGAATTGACAGAATCTACTTGACAGACCCATTAGCAGTATCAGCACGTGACTGGGCAATCTCACCATCAGGCATCCCAGGAACAGACCACCACCTCACGTCGGTCCAAATCGCACACACAGAAGCCCCGTTGGTCGGGAGAGGCAGGTGGACACTTAAAACCCATATTATCAAAGATAAGAAATTCAGAAAATTCGTAATTGAATCAGGCGCCAAGGCCCTCAACGACATAAGAGCTCTGAATAGGCAGAGGACAGATGAAGTCAACCCACAAGTTATCTACGAGCTATGGAAAAATAGCTTGCTCACCCTAGCAAAAGAATGCGACAGAACGCTAGTCCCCAAATACAAACAGGAAAGAGAGTTAATACAAATGAAGATCAACAAAATCCTGGATAACAAAGATATAGAGGAAGCAGGGAAGAGAAATGAACTAAAACAAGCAACGAAAGACCTTACAGACCTAGAAAAGAAGTACCATATGTTCAAAAGAGACAGGATTGCTGTGAAGAACAGGCTAGAGGGGGAAACAGTATGCAAGTACTGGACGAACTCGAATAAGCAGACACAACCAAGGGACCTAATCTATGCTCTAAGGAAAAGCAACTGGAGACCGGGTGAACCGGAGTATGAAAATAACTCAATTAGAATGGCAGAGCTGGGAAGATCCTACCACAACAACTTACAATACCAATTCCGTGACGTACCCGAACAAGTTAGAGAAGAGAAAATTGAAAAAGTCCTAGGGAATATCAAAGTAGGTACCACGGAACCACAACGTGAGGAGCTAGGAAAAGAAATTGACCGAGGTGAACTGTGGACCGCCCTTAAATCGTCGAAAAACAACTCGGCACCAGGCGTGGATGGCATCCCATACGAGTTCTGGAAGTCCTTGAACGGACAATATATCAATGACTCAAAATTGAATGAAGCTGGAACCAACCTGAAAGTGACGTGTGATGTTCTAGAGCTACTTCGTCTTGCGTGCGCTGACATCCAGAACTTTGGCATAGCACATGAATCCTCCTTTGCGGAAGGTTGGATGTGCCCCCTTTACAAGAAAAATGAGAGAACTGACATAGCCAATTACAGGCCAATTACTTGCCTGAACACAGACTACAAAATATTCACCAAAGCCCTCTCGACCCGCCTCGCAAACACAATAATGGACCTAGTCCACCAAAGCCAAGCCGGTTTCATCCCCGGCAGGAGCATAGCGGAGCAGACAAAACTAATCTGGATGATGATAGACTATGCGGAAGCAAAGGAAGCCAATGGTCTGATAGTGGCCTTAGACCAGGAAAAAGCCTACGACAAGATCAACCACGATTACCTATGGCGCACACTGAGGAAATTTGGCATACCTGAGACCTTTATAAACACAGTCCGATCTCTATACAAAAGAGCAGAAACTAGGATCATGATTAACGGCATTCTAAGCACACCATGGCGCGTAACCAGGGGAGTAAGGCAGGGAGACCCACTGTCATGCCTACTCTTCGATTTGGCAATAGAGCCGCTGGCAGCATCACTCAGAGAATCCGACCTCAGAGGTTATTCAATCCCAGGGCAAGTCGAAAAACTGATTGCAAACCTGTTTGCCAATGATACCACCGTATTCCTCTCAGCAGAAGATGATTTTGACGCCCTACAGACAATCCTAGAAGACTGGTGCATCGCCTCAAGGGCGAAGTTTAATACAGCAAAAACTGAAATAGTGCCAATCGGCACCCCAGATTACCGGGCGATGGTCCTGAGAGAAAGAAGAACAAAACCAGGAGGCCCGACAATCCCGGAAGGGATTCACATAGTTGAGGAGGGCACAACGATACGGATCCTGGGTGCATGGTTTGGAAACACGTCGGACAGGAGTTCACCGTGGGCCACCGTTCTAGAAAAAATTGACAAAAGCCTTACAATCTGGGACAAAAGCAACCCCACGATAGAGGGAAGAAGATTAATAGTACAAATGGTAGTAGCTGGCATGACACAATACCTAACCCAGGTCCAAGGCATGCCACCCCACATAGAAAAACTAGTAACAAAGAGAGTGAAGAAGTTTATATGGGCAGGGAAAAGCCCACTAGTAAACGAACAGACCATGTTCCACCCCCTCTCAGAAGGAGGCAAAGCAGTAGTTGATATCAAAACCAGGAACAAAGCTATTGACATCGTATGGCTAAAATCCTACCTTAATTTTGATCCCAAACGGCCAATGTGGGCCTACGTTGCCAATGCAATCATGGCCACAAATGTCCCGTCAACAGACAAAAGAGTGGACAACAGAGTCAAATTCTCTCCCTTTCTTCAAACCTGGAAAACAAAAACCTCATCGAGAAGCAAAATAAGCCCTGACATAACAGGCCTATTCAAAACTGCAAAGGAATTCTGGGTCCGCCCGGAAGGACTCGCCTTCGATCGCAGCATCCTGAGGGACCTGCCCATATGGTACCACCATGCCGCAACCCCAAAACTGAGGAGACTAAATCAGGGGAAAGTAGCACAATGCTTAAAATCTAATCACAACATTCTAACAGTCGGAGATGCAGAACACCTGTCCCTAGCGCTAGGCAGCACAACCCACCTAGAAACAGATGAGTGCGAATGCCCAAGTTGCATGGAAACTGAGAGAGACAAGAACTGCTTACACTCGCACTCCTGCTCAGCCAGGGCAAAAGACTTGTTGGACTGTCTACCGGCAAAATGGGACCCTAGAGCCCCACAACCGGACGACGGACAGATCCACAACCAAGTCATACCCAACACTGGCATCGACAACCGAATCGCCTTCTTCAACGCCAAACTCGCAACGGAAGGCCCTATTGCAAACATTTTTAGAATATTCACTACTGGACCGGAAATAAATGATGTTTACTCTCTCCCCGCGGTTGAACCAAATACAGCCTCCTCAATAGCTTTTGTGAGAGGTCATGTGGACCCAGGGTACCACCCAGAATACGGTCCCCAGATGGGGGCAGGAGTCGCTTTCCTTGATAGTGATAAAACAGATGGAGGCGAAAAATGGTCAAGCATGGAACAAGATGCGCGTGGCGAAGAGAACCTACTGGCAGTGATCCTAGCATCTATCAAATCCGGACTGAGGTCCCCCCTAGTAATCAATATTAGATCCAAGACAACCATAGAAACACTCACTGAAAAGGTAGCTGAGAAAGAAGACATGGGGTTTCTGAACGCAAAAAATGCGGGCATACTGAGAACCTTGATAGGACACCTGAGAATGCACGCGGCGCCAATTTCATTCCGTAATCTGGAAGAATCTCATGAATCACCCACCAAAGCAAAAGCCAATGCACTCGCCAAGGAAGCACTAGAAAAAGACAGACCAACTCCCCTCCCGCCAATACCAACCGAGCTACACCTAACAGGTGCAAAACTGGCAAAAATCAGCCAAGCAATAGCCTACAAAACAATAAGGTGGAACCTGAGTATCCCATACAGACGAAGAACAAAATTAGTAATCGAACAAGTTAAAAAACATTTAAAAGAAGTAAATGGCACAAGTCCCAGCGATGAGCGCTTCTGGAGGAGTCTGAGAAACAAAGACTTCTCAAAGACGATGAGTGCCTTCCTATGGAAGTGCGCTCATGATGCGTACAAAGTTGGATCCTATTGGGACCGTCCTGAGATGCCTCTGGAGCTAAAGACGAGGAGCAAATGCAAACACGATGGGGAAGAAGACTCACTGAACCACATCCTGGCGGAATGCAGATCCCCAGGCCAGGCTATCATATGGGACATGGTGAGAGCACTTTGGCGTAAAGTGTCGGGCAACACACTACCTGATCAAACGGTATACACGATCCTAGGGAGCGCCCTGGAAGTCAAGAAGTCTGAAGGCCACGTCTCAACAGGCCTCTCCCGGCTCCACAAAATATTAATAACGGAAGCAGCTCACCTAATATGGACCTTAAGGTGCGAGCGTGTCATCCAGAACAATGATGACCCCTTCTCAGTAGTGGAAATCGCTCACAGGTGGAATAAATCCATCACAAAACGCGCTGAGCTCGATGTAAAATTATCCAGCAAAATGCTAGGAAAGAAGGCGCTACCTACACAAGTGGTGGTAGAGACTTGGAAAGAGACGGGATATATAACTCTACATCAAACTGATCAGCCCCATGGGATGGTTGCTGGCGGGGTTTTAGTGGGTAATAGGCCCTGTACAAGAGGAGGGGTAGGCTAGCCTACCCCCCTGGGCCCGTAGCCCCACACGTGTGCGTAAAGGCATTTCCTCGCGGGGATAAGAAACACTAAAGTATTTGGCTGCCCTTATGATAAGGAACCTGGTTGAAACCCCAGGTAAGCAGCAAAGCGGGTGGAAGTGAAACGCCTAGGGCGTCGTCCCCTCCACTTTGAACGCTACTCCAAAAAAAAAAAAAAAAAAAAAAAAAAAAAAAAAAAAAAAAAAAAAAAAAGTGGTTCATCTACTAGCTGGTCTAGTGAATCGCCTCATATACACGTCTCCAACACCCAAGATGCAATTGTCAGCCTTTGTTTCTTTCCTTTTGGTAGCCAATACCTTTGCGTAAGCCATTACTTTGAGTTGTTCAGTGTAGTCTCTTATTATTACATCTTGACAGATATCCGGTCACGCAGAACCTACAGCACGATAATATCCAACACCAATGGTTTTCTGAGCGTCAATGCAGGTTTGACAGACGCTGGCAACGTGCTCGACATCTCAGGCTGTAACCTGAATGCATACAAGGACGTTCATGAGCTTGTCCACCGGGATGTAGGTGACAAGGAATCTCTGGACATCTTGCCAAGAGCAGCTGGAATTCCTGATGTTGCAGTGAGTACATCGTCATCTCATCCCCAACATAATGTGCTTAATTAAATTTGTGATTGCAGGAAGGCTTGAACAAAAATATGAAGAAACAACTGAAGGACTACCTTGGAAACATCCCTACTGATTGGGTTCAGCTCCAGTTCGGGCAAAATGTATGGAAACCTTGGCATGGTGACAACAAATCGCAAGCAGTTTCGAAAAAAACCCAGGTCGCCTTCCACACTGAAGGACTGACAGATGGATCAACAAAGTGGATCACATGTGTGTCACGGATGGACCAGAACGAACCGTGGATGGTGTATCAGTCACCTGAGGAAGAAGATGCAGAGACGATTGTCAATGCATTGATTTTTGCTTTAAAAATTTGAGACTTCTCCGTTGATGTGGGGAAATCTTCTCATCTTCATTGAGCTGAGATTTTCATTCTGACTGTTCGGAGCCATTTGCGGACTGTGCTGTATTCCTGACCTACCCATAAATCTGCACAACAGTAGTAATTCACCTGTAGATTATGTAGAATAGAATATTTAGAGGTTTGAGGCTAGGTGAACAGTTACCGGTTGAGTCAGAGCCGTGTCACGTGTCATGGCTGAGTCACAGCACCCGCTCTGGTCACATGCTACCCCCAAAGATATATATATATGTACGTCCATCCACTATCCACGAACTAACAACGTTTTCCAGGGAACCCCTCTTGCCCTCCACCACTGTGAAGCCAACCAACTTCTGGCACGTGCTCCCACAAACAACTCGCTTTTTTGTGGGGCACACGAACTTCTGCAGGACGCTGCTCCTAAGGGGCAAGGCAAGCGGCTCATCAGTGGGAGCTGTGATGGGATGATCGGGTTCTGGCATGTGGAGAGCTGCGAGATGGACAAGTGTTTGCCGGTTAAGAAGCAGCTACAGTTGCGGACAAGCAAACACATCAAATTTTTTTGTCCAAATGTGGACATTCAGAAAAGCATGAGAATTCCACAAAAACCATAGGAATTGAGGTGATATGTCCGTTGATGGTTATGTCCACAAAACACATAACATTCACAGCCACATCCCAATTTAGTAATTTGTTCCCATCTCATGGGCTGGGTATGTGCCCACCTCAATTCCGACACGGTTGCTCCCTATCGACCATCCACGCAACTCCTATACTGATATTATCTTGGGATTTACTTACTTCTCCTCCATATATTATGCTTGTTTAGTGACTCTAGTCTGTGCTTTTGTCCTTTTTGTGACTAATTTAGACTCAGGATGCTATACTTGCCTGACTCATGCAGAATGTTCACTAATGCATCACAAAGTTGTCACCAGGTGGCTCTGCTAGCAGTAAGTTATTTCTTTCATACAGCTTCAATCTCAGACTCTATTTGAAGGTATAGCTCTGTGACTCCTACCTTCTATTACAACTGCATCAAAAACCTGCACCTTTGGAGGCACGAGCAAGAGAAACACTTACAGAACACATTGTTCTCTCTCCACAGGTATATACAGACTTTTTTGAACAATATGTATCCTTCTCACTCACATTCTTTGGACACAGCTGCTATTCTCTGCACATCACAAGCTAACAATACAACATCAACCTTTTCATCCGCCCATCACTCATTGCATATCATCCACAATCTGCTGTATATATCCATGCCAGCGATACTGATGGAATAGGCAATTTACAAGGGTTTTGGATAAATATTGCTGCACTGATATGACATGAGACTGGATTAAAGTCTGGGCAAGGATTTCAATAGAAGATGGGATAATCTAGTTCTAAATGTCAGTCTGTTCTTGATGCTGTTCTCTACACCCTTCTTGAGAGTCAAGTGTCCATGTCATTCATTGATGCTTTAATCACATGGACTCAAAAAATCAAAAAATCTCTTTGCTGTGCTGAACAACACCATTCTCCAAACCAAAAACCAACAGCAGTCTAGTTACTTATATGTCTATGCCTAAAGCATCAACTCATGGTGGTGCTTGCCCAGGTGCCGGTAAAAAACCAAAACCAAAAGCACCTCCACAGTTTTGAATGTTTACTGCCAAAAATCTTCATGTTCTTGGCAATCCTAAATCTGCTAGTGCTTTTTTTCTGAAAAGAACTCATGGTGATACACCAGTGACTGACACTGTGCCAATTCCAGAACAAGATCCTCCAGGTGCATAATCAATCAATAGTTCATGGTGTCGTGATTGATCTTTCAGAGGTTTTGTTTCTCTCACTCCTGATCAGTACAAACAATTAAGATCAGAATGAGAAAGCATACATGAACTCAAAATTGATAAAGGAAATAGTGATGTAGATGTTAGAGGACTTCCATTTTTGGAACTTCCTTTTTTGGTTTCTCCAGGGATTTTTGGAGATCTCTGGGATGCTCCCATGCCTTCCAAGAAGTACTGTACAGTCATTGCCATGCTTCCGCCACCCACGCTTATGCACCGTGCCATGGCAGAGGGATCCTTAGACTTGTTCTCTTCAGATTTCCCTCTGCCAAGTGATTAGTTGTATTTCCTGTCATACTATATTGTTTCTAATAAACTTTGGATTTCTCTCTGCCAGTTGTGTGACTTAGCCACAACCTCTGGAGGTCATCCTTACAGCAGAACAAGTCTCCTGATCCTAGTCTGGAAGCCCCCTATAGCCGGCAAAATTCATCTGGCTCCTATTTGTTGCTTCTCCACTAGGCTTAAGCACCAATGCTATCTATGTCTCAGCCAGCTGCTTCAGAAGCTCTCTCAGATACTATGGCCTCTAGCAAGGAAGCCTGGACCTGCCTGCTCCATCTAGAAATGCAGGTGCAACTTACTCAAGCCTCTTTTACTCAGCACACTGCC
>QLOM01004688.1:0-11121 GCA_003313785.1 Termitomyces sp. MG148 | reverse complement strand
GGCGGCCAAGGAGGGACTTTCCTTGTGCCACCAAGTAGTGATTTGAGGCGTTTTTTCAGCGTGGCCATGGTTGCCTACACGCCTGCACATCTAGGCTCTCTGAATTTATATCGCATAAGCGCGTGAGACAAAAAGATTTGAAGAAGAAACAACAAAACAGCAACAACCACCTAATGGAAAATCCGTGATCGGAATGTCCTATTCCTGATGCTCTGATCCCTCCACCATAAGTTTATTCTTTTTTTTTTAAACCGCGACCACTCGCATAGAGAGTAGGACAGTCTTCACGATTCACTCACACTTGTTTTCCGTGACGTCTGCCCAAAGTTGGCAGCCTTACCTTACACCAACGTAATGCAGATCAAAAGCATCGGAGAGGTGCACAGCCTCAACCGAAACTATATTCTAAGTTCAATCAAGAAACGAGGACACTCTCCCGATTGGCCATAGACCAGAAATACTTTCTTTCCCATCGCCATCATGTTGTCAGGCGGTGCTGACTCTTCGCTACATCCCTACGATGGTGACTCCAAAACGCGTTCCTAAAACCTTGTCGGCTGCGAGCCGCGTTCCGCTTTGGAACTATACAGGCATATGGTAATTTCGAGACAGCCACTCGTAGGAAAAAGCGCTACATGCCGTGGTAATTTTGATATCGAAGAGACTTCACAGCGTCTCGCAATGAGAACGAATCAAAAGTATCTTCTTAGGTTCCTCAAGTATTCTGTGTCCTGATAGTCCTGACATGGTGCTGTGTCTACTTGATTCAGAGACTTCCATCTCTTCACAGCAGGTGTGTGAAGCTACAGCATCATATCGAATATCTATAAGAACGAGAGCTTGTTTTAGCCTGAATTCTACACATCGTGTCACACCAAGGCACAATACGACGTGGAGATATATACCCATGTGTAAGAATTTGTACTATTGAGGAAATTGCAAGCTTCATACCATTTATTTCCCCGTCGTACTCTGTATCTCCGACAGCAGCTTTGGATACGCTGAGACAATATTCTAGCTCGATAATTAGGATGGATCACGCATTCAGTACGAGTTGACGTGGTAAGGACTATCATTCCAACATTGATACACGACGGACTGCGTTCACCTAGCTCACATCCAATCGTATTGCGGCCAACTTGACCTTAGAGAACGCGCTCTTTACGCTCACCCCTAGATGCTCAAGCGTCGAGTTGTAGCAGTATCTTCGTATTTTTCATTCTTGCGTAAATGAAACTGCGAAAAAACTTGTACCGATTGGCTAAGTGCTGGTCGAGGTGCTGTTGTATCTACAATTGGACTTGGCCTGCTTGATGACTTGATTTGACGAGAAAAGATGGATGGAACTTATAGTCTTGTATTGTACCTGCCAAATACCAAATATCAGCGTACACTCTTTTTCAGCCTCTCTCGTAGTTCTCGCCCCAGCTTATCCCTCCCAGAAAGTCCTCCCTTCCGGACAGCCCTCCCTCCTAGACTCTTCCGCAGGATGAGAACTATGGGAGAAGCTGGGGCGGGAACTACGGGAGAGGCCGAAAAAGAATAACGCCTATAAGGCATTACTTTTCTTGGTATGACATGATCTACATGTGTTCTCGTTATGGCCCCAAATATTTCTTTTATTTCGAATCCCGTGGTGGCCACAATTACCAAGGTTCCGCAGATGAAGGACACGTTCTCCTCAGTCAAGGGTCAAGGATTTTGAGGAGAAAGAACAATTTGAAAACCAAGATCAAGGGTGCCCAGAACAAGATAAATTGTCACTTCATCGCAGAGAACCAAGATTGAGACCGGGAATCAAAATAAAACGACAGAGATAAGGAGCGCCCCCTTTGAGTTCATCGACTGATAATATTCCACAGTAAGGAGTCATGCTCAGCGAGTGTAAGAATTAAGACATACGGCGACCTGTATTTCAATTTTTTCGATTGTTTTCTGTATATCCTTTGATCTTTTGTCATTGACATCCTGTATTCTTAACGTTTCCAGAGCAGCAGCAATCTGACAAGCATGTTGAATAAAGTACATATGACTCAGGATGGGAACATACAATAATATCCTCGTACGCCTCGTCGAGTCGATGTTTGAAATCATTCATAGAGTCTTCTTGACGATTTAGGTGGGCGAAGCGCTGGATCCAATTCTGTTGTCGAATGACATTGAGGTACGCCTCAATATCGTGTAAAAGGCTTCGATATATGAATAATAGAATAAGTCAAATTGCTTGGTTACTTACTCGTTAAATTCGGCGATCCTAGCCTGTATTCCAGACGACATGGCCGAGGGATCTTTCACCGAGTCTGCAATGACATCAAGGATATCACAGCAGCGCATTGCAAGATCCTGAGCATCTCGTTGACGGTTCTTAATCCGCTTAACATCCATAAAGTTAGAACGGCATCTAGGCACAGATAAAGTCTGGGGAAGCACCTCTGTAATCTCCCAAATTGCCAGAACACTATTGCAAGTAGTCTTCAGTAACGGAAAGGAATCTGCAGATTGACCAAGAACAACTAATGCAGTTTTGGTGAAGTCCGATGTACATGAAGAGATCCCAGCTCGACGCTCGGAACGCATGAAAGTTTTCTTTATAGAAAAATCGGGCGGCCAAGGAGGGACTTTCTTTGTGCCAACAAGTAGTGATTTGAGGCGTTTTTTCATCGTGGCCATGGTTCCCTACACGCCTGCACATCTAGACTCTATGAATTTATACCGCATAAGTGCGTGGGACAAAATTATTTGAGAAAGATGCAGGCTCGCCATACCTAATGGAGGAAATGTGATGCCTGATGCTTCCGATCCCTCCGCCATAAGTTTATTCTTACCTAAACCGCGACACTCCCATAGATAGTAGGACCACTTGTTTTTCCGTGACATCTATCCAAAGTTAGCAGCCTCACCTTATACCTAACGGCGTAATGCAGACCCAAAGCATCGGAGAGGCGCACAGCCTCAACCCAAACTACATTTTAAGTTCAATCAAGAAACGGACACTCCCAGTTGACCATAGACCAAGAATACTTACTTTCCCATCGCCATCGTGTTGTCAGGCAGCGATATTCTAATGCTGACTCTGCGCTACATGCCTACTATAATGACTCCGAACCGAGCTCTACGCGTTTCTGAAACCTTGTCAGCTACTAGCCACAATGCGGTCCGCTTTGTAATTATACAACCATCTGGTAACCTCAAGACAGCCACTCGTAGGCAGAAGCGCCGTATGCTGGAGTAACCTTGACATCAAAGAGACTTCACAGCGTCTCTAAACGAGAACGAATCAAAAGTATCTTCTTAGGTTCCTCAAAAATTTTGTGGGGAATTCTGATGGACTTGACATGATGCTGTGTATACCTGGTTCAGAGATTTCCACCCCTTCACAGCAGTTATGTGAAGCTACAGCATCGTATCGGATATCTATGAGAAGAACGAGAAATAAATCAGCCCTACTGTATCCACAAAGATGGTGGTTCCTTACCGTCAGCCCCGGTCTGTGAGCTCCTCAGTGAGTTCCGTCAACTCCCATTTCCGCCGCACGTCGTCTTCCTTTGCAGACGTGACCAAGAGGTCTTTGATTTCTCTCGGCCAATCTGCGGATGCTTTCCCTCTCCTCAAGAGCGTTTCTGAAGGCGTCCTCGAAATCTGGCTCATAACACAGGTGGGTACATCGTGATCATGGAACCACAAATCTTCAAAGATGGGAATTTAGCGCATTATAGCCTCGTGTGGCGACGCGCAGAAACTTACAGAGCGTTGCGTCGAGATTTTCAATGCTATAAACGACTCTGTTCGCGACCCCATTGTGGTGCCGCCCAAAATGCAGGCGCATATTGAAAAGTTCAACGAGTGAGCACGTCCCCTGACACGCCCTTCCACAGAGTTTACATGATGTATCCAGCCTCTTGTACGATATCAAGCAGGCACTGAATTCGGTACACGAGCAAAAAATGATTCTCCACTTTCACAACGTCAATAAGAACGAGGAACATCTTTTCACGTTCATTCGCAGGCTGGACGAAGTTTATCGGGATATCGTCGTATGTGTCTTGCGATTATTTCTAATATTCCAATCAGACTCATCCGCGACAGGTGCGACGCCAAATGCATATCCCCATTTTTAAATCCAGAAATATTGACTCCAGGCTCGAATCACAAATACTGGCAACTGGTATCGAATGGGATTCGAGCTGTGCTTCTATCCTTCTCCCCACTCCTGAGGTCGCTGGGGATCGCTTGTAGTCTTTCCGCTCTCAACAACCCTCTTTGGCTTCGTCAAACGCTTCGCCCTCCCGTTCTTCAGGTTGCTGGGGTAAATATGGACTTATTGTCCCAAGGGGATGGCCTTTCCATACGCTGTATTTCATACTAGTTTCGCAAAGGGTTGCTGTCAGCTTTCTCTGCATACAGCATATTGTCCGTAGAATTAGCATATTGAAGTGTTTCGTCACCGAGGCCAACTTTGACCTCAGCATGATTGCTGAGTTTTCCTTCTCTTGACTCAGCGGTTTCTGGAGCACTGATCTCATGGTCGGATCGTATTAGATCCAGGGGAAACAAGAAAACCGTGTTGGGACGTTGAGTCAGAGATTTGATCACGGTTTCCGGTACGACCCCAGCTGTAAGGCGTGCGTTCTCAAGTCACCGAGACAGAATGGGACCACGCTGTATTTCTAATGTAAATGTCGTAAGAGAGGAGACATAGTAGATACAGATAATAGAGCGAGAGCGGGGAAAGGGGAAAACCAGGAGGCCCCCAGCATCCTTGGGTGAGTTATATGTAGCAATAAGGTTCCGTCTAAATAGACGTATCTGTCCGTATATGGTAAGTAACGGGATTACACCAGCCTCGCCGTGTCCGCAGTGCCCATTCTCCCAGAATTTATGTATCGGACGAGGAGGGATCTGACAGCAATGTAAATGTAAGCAGTAAGGACGCCGGAAATAGGTCGGGATAACGTTCAGGCCACATACCAGTTGTCTTCAGCTGCAAACCATTTATTTCAGCATCGGTTGGCGGCGGTGTTATATGATTCAAGTTACATTCCGTTCCTTTCTCGCATCTGCCCAGAGCGAAAAAAAAACACATGGAGCTCCAGGGGCAGACTGGTGAAGGTTGAAACATGCGTCTCCAAATGTGCATTTGCTGAAGTAATGTGTATGTGGTATCACCAGATGCTATAAATCACACCCGCATATTGAACAAATACCAAGGGTCTTTTCAGCATGTAGTACATAACAAACAACAAGTCAATGGACATTCCCGCAGACAATCAGTTATTTCTCCGTTAGATATTTCGTTGAACCTCATGCAGTTACCTTTTCGACACCCTCTGGAAACACATATCCTCCTTGACGACGTACCTGCATGGACGAGTCTGAGCACATCAATAAAAAAGACATATTGAAATCAAAGACCTCATCAAAGATCTCCATCTCCAACAAACTCTTATCGTGTCCCCAAAGCGCACTCTCCTTCTTTCCGTCACGTATGCACCGCGAAACTTCATCAGCTTGGAAATGCCATCCACCGCCGACGTATTTGAAGACTTTGTGTTCCTCTTCAATACATCCCCCGTCTTTATCAAAGTACGCAACTCTGTATTCCTCAGGGCAGTAGATCGGCGCTGAAATCGATATGCTGCCACATTCAAAACGAATGTTGACGCCAGGATTTTGTGGGTTGACATTGATGCTGCAGCTAAGGATCGCTTGAGCTGCAAGGTAAGCTCCATCGAAGTTTACGGTGAAAGATGTGTTCTGGTCGACGTTGGTGAGAGGCGTCTTGAGCATGGAACCACTGATATTTGTGAAGCGCGCAAGTATATTGAGAGGATTCTCGTACAGGGCGACAATGGCCTTTTAGTTCGTGTCAGAAGTACATTACATTCACATTCAAGACAAACGACATACCCAAAGAAGTGGGTATGGACCGCTGCATTACACGTCAGGATTTCGAAACTCTTCGCAAAAACAAGAAACAGGACTCACAGATCAAGTATGGCGCCACCACCAAGTGCGGGATCCAAAATTCTGTGAGTTTTCGGGATGTCTGAAATGGATATCAGTTTCCATTAAACAATCGAGGTAGGTAGGAGTTATTGACTATATATCTTATTGTCTTTTGACAGATCAGCGTGAAGGACGACGGGGGCACCTAAGGAACCCTCTTCGATGATCTTCTTGACCTCTAAAGTGAGTGGTTGGAAGCGTGTCCACATCGCTTCCATGAAGAATACGTTATACTCTTTTGCAGCAACGAGAAGGGAACGGAGTTCCGCCGCATTGGAAGTGACAGGCTTCTCGCAGAGAACGTGTTTCCCAGCCTTGATGGCATCCAGTGCATTCTCATAGTGGTATGTATGCGGAGTTCCTGCGATGAGGAGACAGCGATCAGTTTACTCTTGAGCGTTTCACCCACGAGATTACAGACCGATGTAGATGGCATCCACGTCCTCCATGCATAATCAAGTTGACTATCCACGGTATAAATCAAAAAAAAGTGAATCATACCTTATCTGCGTATACTTGACTATAGGTTCCGTAGGCTCTGATGAACTTGTCTCCGCCAGCGATGGTATCGATAAACTCTTGAGCCTTCTCAATAGATCGTGAACCAACTGCCGCCACCTTGTGTATCACATCATGTACATCGCGACTTTCGTATTGTGAATAAGGTCGTGAGGAAAATCCAGAAAAAACATTTCAGCACTCACGTCTTAGGGTCAACGAGAAGATCCTGAGGTTGTAAGAATATGTCACATTGTCTGCCGAGTTCAAAGAAACACGAACTTTGGTGAAACATGCTGCGATGTTTCCAGTAGAAATGATTCCCCAGCGAAGAGTAGTCAATTGAGGGGCCATGAAGGATGTGGGTAGTAGCAAACAGACTCCGGAGGTTAGTTAGTTGGTAACTTTATCGCGGTATCGCCGTCATGCCGAGTCAAAAAATGCCGCAACACTATCGCTATCTTACTGCCATGTCTGGTTTCGAGCTCCCAGCATTCTCCACAGTTTCACATAACGTTCCGAGCGCGAATTCGTCGCTCGCACTCCTCTGCGCCCATGTCGACACTCGAACCTCAACTCAGAGGCACCTCCCTTTCGTCGTATTCCGAACTCATCGACAAATCACTGGAATTGACAGGCTGCTGGGACATATCACTGCAGTCGCAGCTCATATCAGGGCCATCCGCGAATTGGAGAGACGAAGGACTTACCGAACCTGAGCGCAAATGAGCAGAAAGGAAGGAAGACCTGGTGTCAACCCAGCTCCACCTGTGGGCAAAACCAAGTTTATTTTCTATCGCTTCCCAATCACCTGACGATACCTTCCATTTACAAGAGTGATACGCCATGGGCTCGGATATCTCATTGTGAGAGACGAGCTAAAGCTTACCTTTCGCCAGACACATCTTATAAAAGGAATTGATACTGAAAGCAAGGATTTATTGCTGAGTTACGAAGGGCGATTGATATGGGACTGATAGGGAAGAGTATGTGGGTGGCGCTCGAAACGCAATTAGTAAGTATTATGTGTTGTCAGAATCGAGTAAGTTGTACAAACATGAACAGCTCTCATGTTAAATGGAGCCACATATACATGATATTGTACATCAAAGTCTTTGGATGGCTTGCTGTGGCTGAGGGACGCAGTCTCATCAACAGTAGAAGAAGATCCACGCAACTACCATTACTTACCGTAAGCAGCCATCTATGTTGTGGTGACAGTCGCGTGCATTTTCTATCCATCATCCTTCTCGTCCTCGCCTCGGCTGCCATCCCCATCGAGTCCCAATCCACCCTCCTCACTCCATCCTCCTTTGCCTCGGCTGCCACAGGTCTCTGGTTCATCGAGTTCTTTTCTCCCTACTGTACCCACTGCCGCACCTTTGCGTCCACATGGGCAACATTAGATCTGTGCAACGATCAGAATGTTCGCGGATACCCGTACAGTAAGTAACGGCGAAAACCTCGCTGATTTCTCAGGTTTCCGTAACATCCCCACTCTCCATGCTTCTATCGACGAGCACACTCCCAAGCCCAACTCGGATGGCCAGGTTCCCTTGACCCGCCGCCGACGACGGTGAGGAGCCATCTCTGCAAGTGCGACGATTCGTTTCTCGTTCTTATAAAAATCCGATGTGTAGCTGTAGCTTCACACGACTGGCGTGGAGAGAAGTGGACTGCTGTGGAGAGAAGTGAACGATAAACGAACCTTGATGTGTAGATGACTGCTGTGAACCATAAACAAATCTTAATGCACATGGCTGCTGTGGAAAGAACTACCCCAAGTTGGACAAAATTATAAGGTTGAAAAGATGCTTCTGATTCCCTTCTCCTTGCGAGGGTTGTGAAGTATCAACTTGTGATAGTAGTGCAGCGCGAGTGGCTGTTTTGAGGGATACCAAATCCTGGGGTTGCACGAGCAGCGTTGAAAGGTGTGAGTCATTGTCGTATGTGGAACATTGATCGCCAGCTGATGACTATCCTTTCAGTGACTGCATGCTCGGGCGCTCACGCGTGTGCGCCAAGGCGAGGTTTCCCACTTGACGTTCCATTGCCTCATGAGGGGTGGTTGTATTGTTAAATTACCTCTAGATTAGTCTACTACTTTTTTCTCCTGCTCTAGGCCAAGCCAGGCCCACCAATCGACACCCTGTTTGTGTGCCATCATGAGGGCCATCATGACAGGCAAGTACCACAGACTATGCTGAAAGACGACACGGGCATCCTTCTCGCTTCCACTACGCCAGAACCTCCACGCGGCGGCGATGCAAATGAGATTGGGTGGAAGAGAAGAGAGGGCGAGCCACCATGTGGTGAGACCCGAGATGGGGAAGAGTACGCTGGTTATGGGGACGAGAAGGAGGGCGTGACGGAGAGAGACGAGTGTGTTTTTGGGTGGGGAGATGACGGAGAGCATCGGGTAACCTGCAGCGGCGTACGAGCCGCGGACGATGTAGGACAGCGAGTTGAAGTGGGGGAACTGCCAGCTGTAGAGGAACATGAAGAGGGCAAAGGGGGCGAGGGGGTTGTCGATGGCGGCGAGGTCTACTGGGACGTTTGGGAGGAAGAGATGGGCGTGGTGTGCGGCGTCGGGGAAGAGGGCGCCGCCACAGGCGGTCCAGCCCATGACGGGGGGGATGCCGCCTACGACTGCGCCGGCCCACGTGCTGGCGATGCTGCGGCGCTTCATGGAGGTGTACACGCCGGCGTAGAGGGCGATGTTTGCTGCGCCGAGGAGGGCAGTGGTGGGGTTGACCATGGTGCAGAGGAGGGCGGGGCCGGCGAGTCCGGTGGCGAGGGCGAAGGCGGTGGCGTGGAGGGGCGTGATGGCGCGGCGGACGAGGGGACGGTTGCGGGTGCGCGGCATCTGCGCGTCGAGCGGCACTTCCTGGAGCTGGTTGAGTGTGTTTGCCGACGCGCTGCACAGGGCCGTGCCGACGGCGGTCGAGAGTAGGATCGGGATCGACGCAGGCAGAGGCGACAGCGCCACGCCGGACATTGCAGTCAGCACAACGAGCGTCGACAGCCGCGCCTTGGAGAGCTGCCCGTAGATTCTCAGCAGACGCGATGCCGTGAGCGGGAGAGCGGGAACGTAGGGGGAAGGGTGGGGGTTATCAGTTCCAGTATTAGTCCTTGTCCCAGTGTTAGTCCTTGTAATAGCCCCATAACCAAGCCTAGTCCTTGTAAGCTTGGCCACATTAGCCCCCCCCACCCCCGCCCCCTGCCATTGTGCGTTGTGGAAAAAAAAACTCGAGAACGCTCGTCGCACAAGCATGGGGCGGGCGGAGTTTGAACCAACGTTGACCTGGACCACAATGCCGGGGACTCACCTGCTCCCGCCAAACCTGCTCAAGCTCTTTGCCCCGCGTCCCCCTCTGCCCTACCTCCGCCCCGTCGACAAGGACATCTACCATGTCAAGTCCAAAGACGTCTCCGGCGTCGCCCACCTCCTCAAGGACCTCAAAGAGTCCTCCACCGCCTCCCTCATCGCCGCCGGCGCAACCGACGCCATGGAGGAGGGCGAGGAGCCCGTCTACACCCACGCAGAAGAGGTCAAGCGCCAGATCCGCCGTGAGGAGCGCAAGGCCCGCAAAACAGACGAGTTCAGAGTCGCAAAGGACACCTGTCCGTCTCTGTCTTTTTTTTTTTCCTTCCTCGCATCCACTAACACCCATCCAGACAAACCCGCAGACGACGCAGAAGCCGTCGGCGACCCATACAAAACTCTCTTCATCTCCCGTCTAGTACGTCCTCCCTCTCTTCCGCTCATCCACGTTAACCTTCCCACAGTACAAGGGCGCAACCGAATCCGACCTCCGCCGCGAATTCGAAACATACGGCACCATCGAACGCGTACGCATCGTCCGCGACAAGCAAGGCCGCAGCCGCGGCTACGCATTCATCGTCTACGAGCGTGAGCGAGACATGAAAGGTCCCTCCCTACACCACCTCCTTCCTATCACCCCACTAACATTCCCTCCTCCAGCCGCATACAAAGAATCCGACGGCCTACAAATCATGGGCAAGCGCATCCTCGTCGACGTCGAGCGAGGCCGCACCGTTCGCGGCTGGAAACCCCGTCGACTAGGCGGCGGTCTCGGCGGTCGTCCTAAACGCGTCGAGCCCGTCCACGCTCCTCCACCCATGCGCTCAGGCGGGGGCGGAGGCGGAGGTTTCCGTGGCGGCCGCAGTGGCTTTGGCGGCGGCGGCGGCGGTGGAGGAGGAGGAGGCGGTTTCCGCGGGCGCGGAGGCGGCGGCGGATTCGGTGGACGCGGCGGCGGTGGATTCGGTGGTGATCGTGGCTACGGTGGTGGTGGCGGCGGCGGCGGCGGCGACAGGGGATACGGCGACCGTCCTCCTCCCGGTGGTGGTGGGGGGTACGGCGGTGACCGAGGCGGCGGATTCGGTGGCGACCGTGGCGGCGGCGGCGGAGGCGGAGGGTTCAGAGGTGGCTACGAGGGCGGTGGTGGCGGCGGCGGATTTGGCGGAGGTCGGGGCGGAGGTCCCGGCGGGCCTCCTGGAGGCGGCTTCCGTGGACGAGACGACTTTGGGCACCCTGGTGGCGGCGGCGGCGGTGGTGGTTTCCGGTACAAAACTCTCCTCTCCCCCTGCTTTGCT
>QLOM01004682.1:0-10233 GCA_003313785.1 Termitomyces sp. MG148 | reverse complement strand
AGATTCACCTCGACATGAGCCCCACCGATAACGTGGAACCATCCCAACTTGAATCATGGAACAAAGTCACCACTGCTAAGCTCTGGGCACGCCTATTCCGTGGCAAATACGAGTTGAATGGCCTCGTGACGGTGGACAAAACGAGGGCCCTCATCAAAAGCCTGGTGAGAGTGGACAGCGATGTTTCTCTAGGGGTATCCTTCCCCCTCCAAAAGAGCTCGCAGGGTACAGAACGTTTTCCAACCCCGTATCATATGTTTATCTTGGGGCTCTCGGCTGAACAAGTCGAATTCCTAGTCAACCTTGAAGTAGCTTCGACGAAGGAAATAACAGTAATCTTCAAAGCCTTTGCGGACTCTCGCCCAACCTTTGTCCTCACAATTTACGGTCTCACCTATACGGACTCCCAGGAAGCGCGGGAAGTCGTCACTGACTTGGTGGTAGCTCGATTTAAGGAGTCCGAAGCAGTAATGAAACACATTGTCGACAGCGCCCCCATGCTCAAGGATTGTGTCATGCACGACATTTTCAGTAATATCTCGGTTAAATTTCTGGAGGTTAAACGAAGCGCTGCAAATGGAGGGGATTTCCGAGGCTGGAATGTATACCTCCAGCACTCTTTCTTATCGAATGATGATCACATCAAGCTCATCCAATTAATGCGGTCCTGCACTTTCCCCTCCGCTACATCGGGTTTTGGACTTGCACTTAGGGGCAAGGACACCCTTCTATGCGCCAACTGTAAATCCATTGACCATGACACGCCCAACTGCCCATTCCCTGATCTCCCCGGTTGGCTAGGATACAAGCCCTCTGACACACAACCCAGTATTCCCCCCTCGAGAACCTACGGCGATGGGAACAATAGGCACAACGATTCTAACCCTTACTTTAGGGGCAGAGGCAGGGGTAGAGGAAGAGGTGGACGAGGAGCAGGCTATGACTCCTGCCGGGGCCACCGGAACCACTGGGATTAGCTCGTGCCCTGCTGACTGCTACTTCCATAGACACACCCTGCACCTACGCAATAAATAAGTACGCTACATGGCGTAAATAGAACTTGATTCTAACCTTAATACACTCCCTGAGCGCTACCAGACTATACAAGTGGGAAATTGTATACCTGGATGTCCCCTAAAAATATAAGGCGATTGACTGAAATATATTGGCCATACGTGGTACATGTAAGTCAAGGACCGAGTCGAAAGACAAACAACGGCAGTCTATAAAAAATAGAGGAAGGTGCCGTGCAGCAGTCCTGCTTAAGCCTCGAGTTTCACTATACTATCCCCACGTAACATAGTACGACTCAAAGCAACGTCCCCCCTGAGAGCTTGGAAAATGCTCTCACCCCAAGAAAGTGCGGTTGGCTTCTCGGTAAGTCTTACCAACCACTACAATCATACACTTAAACACACGCGGTCTTATTTCTACTGGCATTGGTTCGAGCTTCTCTGCCGTAGGCGGGTCTATCGAGCCCACCACCACTCAGACCAACAACGCAGACGGCAGGGAACACGGAGGTGGTTGTACTTTATTGCCCGTGGAACCCTCACAAGGTACCCTGGGCCCTATACAGGATGAAGGAACGGGAGGGGCAGTCATGGGTGACGACGAAGCCCCAATACTGACAGACGTAAGGTCAAATCTTAACAATGAAGGACTCCAGGGTGCTGGAGTGTCCCCATGCGCACAGCGCAGACGTGACAATAATACCCCAAATAGGAACTCTCCGAAGAACACTAGAGCCGCCCTGAGGGTTGCAACTTTAAATATTAGAGGATTCAGAAATGCTGGCGCACCAAGATCGGAATCAAAATGGAATCATATAAACCAGGTAATTAGGGATAAAAAGATCAGCATCCTCCTCGTACAAGAATCGCACCTTTCAGATGAACGTAAGGAAGAGATTGAAAACCTCTTTGGAAGACGTATGAAAATACTGAGCTCCCCTGACCCCAAAAACCCAACTGGCAGATGCGGAGTAGCCGTAGTCCTCAATAGAGACCTAATTAATGTACAAGGAGCAGAACTAAAGGTCATTGTCCCAGGGAGAGCAATCCTTATCAAGGCCAACTGACACAAAGAAGAAGTCATTAGCATTCTAAATGTCTATGCCCCAAACGTTACGGAACACAATGGGGAGGAAAATAAGGAGTTTTGGACCAAATTGAATGATTTCTTCACTGAGAATCCCAGGTTAAGTGTAGATATCCTAGCAGGAGACTTTAATATTACCGAAGATGCCATGGATCGCAGCCCAATGAGGAGTGACCCTCAGGAAGCGCTGGAATCCCTAGACTCTACTAAACAACTGCTTGGAGTACACGATGCCTGGCGAGATACCTTTCCAGACAAAAGGGCCTTCACCTTCATGCAAGAGGCAACCACGTCAATGTCACAGATTGACAGAATCTACATGTCAGATAGAATAGCACCAGCAGCTAGAGAATGGAACTTAGGCCCTTCCGGAATACCGGGCATGGATCACCTGCTATCTTCAGTTCAGGTGGCACATGCAAATGCCCCAACTATAGGGAGAGGCAGATGGACGATTAAAAACCACATAATCCGTGATAAAAAGTTCCGAACCTTTATGATCCAGGAGGGAGCGAGGGCTCTAAATGAGATGAGAGCCTTGGCACCTAACAGGTTGGACAGTCACAATCCGCAAACCATCTACGCAAATTGGAAGTGCTTGGTTCTTTCAAATGCGAGGGAAAGAGAAAAAGCACTCGTGCCAAAATACTTAACTGAGAAGAAAGCACTTGAAGCAGACCTAGAGATTAATCTTGGTGGTCTAGTCACGAATGAGGTGGAGCCACGGAAAAGGGTTAATGAGATAATGAGTGATCTGCAGAACCTGGAAAAGAAATATCACATGGAAAAAAGGGAGGGTATCAAACTCAAAAATAGGATCCTGGGTGAAACAATGTGCAAATACTGGACGAAGTCAAGCAAACAAGCGAGCCCTAGAGACCTAATCCACGCTCTCAAGAAAGCCCACCCAACCCTACATGAAACTGAGTACGAAAACGACTCCACCAAAATGGCAGAAATGGCTAAGGACTATCATGACACCCTTCAAAATGTCTGTAGAGACGTGCCCGAGGAGGTCCGGGAAGAGAAAATTGTGAAGGTCCTGAGTAAGTTACGAACGAAGACGTCCGCAGACCAAAAACATGACCTGAGTAAACAAATTGATCGTGAGGAGATCCTCGCGGCCCTCAAATGCTCAAAAAACGGCTCGGCCCCCGGGCTGGATGGAATCCCGTACAAGTTTTGGAAATCGGTGAATGGCCAATTTGCAAACGATGTGAAGCATAATAGCAGCAGGTGCGAAGAGAAAACTCTGTTTGACGTGATAGAAATGCTAATGCTAGTCTTCAATGATATACAGTCTCATGGTATAACAGAAGCCTCCTCCTTTGCTGAAGGATGGATGTGTCCACTGTATAAAAAGAATGAAAGAACGGATATTGCAAACTATAGACCAATTACATGTCTGAATACTGACTACAAAATCCTCACAAAGATCCTTGCCACGCGTCTGGCTGGCATAGTCACAGACCTAATCCACCCAAGTCAGGCTGGTTTTATCCATGGGAGAAGCATAACAGAACAAACTAAACTCATCAGACTGATGATCCAGTACGCCGAGGCCAAAGAAGAAAATGGCTTAATAGTGGCACTGGACCAAGAAAAAGCCTACGACAAAATCGACCATGAATACCTGTGGAGAACCCTTGAGGCCTTTGAGATACCGAACGAATTCATTGATACAGTTAAAACCCTGTATAAAAACGCCGAAACGAAGGTAATGATAAACGGTGTTCTGAGCTCACCTTGGCGCATCACGAGGGGTGTAAGACAAGGCGACCCCTTATCTTGCCTACTTTTTGACCTGGCCATTGAGCCACTGGCGGCTTCCTTGAGGGAATCGGACCTGAAAGGCTTTGAGATTCCTGGCAGCCAAGAGAAGCTAATCGCGAATCTTTTCGCGGATGACACAACAAACTTCCTATCGGAGGACGATGACTTTGACGCACTAAGCGCACTACTCGAGAAGTGGTGCATAGCGTCCAAAGCAAAGTTCAACATTGCGAAGACAGAGATAATCCCGATCGGCACGGAAGAATTCCGTCTACGGGTCCTGAATGAGAGAAGGACGAGGGCCATGAGCACCAGGATACCCGACGACATCCACATAGTGGAAGAAGGGACCTCAATACATATTCTTGGAGCATGGTTTGGAAACAAGGCCAACGTTGAAGCTCCTTGGACGAACGTTCTAGAGAAAATCGATAAATCCCTAGCCAACTGGGAAAAGACAAATCCAACCATGGAAGGTAGGAGGCACGTTGCCCAAATGGTGATTGCTGGCATGACACAGTACCTAACCCAGGTACAAGGAATGCCGGTGCATATCGAAAAAGTGCTAGCAAGAAGGGCGGTGAAACTTATGTGGAACGGCAAAAGCACGCTAGTAAATGAGCAAATGCTGTTTCGTCCGTTGAACGAAGGAGGGAGAGCTCTAATGGATATCAAAACCAGAAATAAAGCAATCAGCGTCATGTGGCTGAAATCATTCTTACGATTAGGCGTGAATAGGCCGGCATGGGCACTTGTAGCAGATGCCCTCATCGCTCTGAATATACCAAAAGCAGATGGGGGTGTGGACGATAGAATAAAAGTATCGCCCTTCCTACAAACATGGAGGACTAGGACATCAGCCCGTAGAGAAATCTCCCCGGACATCACGGACCTCTTCAGGACGGCCAAGGCTTTCGCCGTACGGCCAGATGGGCTTGCTTTCGAGAGGGAAATCTTGAGAGACCTTCCGATCTGGTATAACTTTGCTGCAAGTTCAAGACTAAGAAGACTAAACAGAGGTAAAGCGACTGAGTGCCTAAAGACTAAACACAACCTACGAACGGTTGGCGAGGCCGAGACCATTGCGGAGAAGTTAAGGGGCCCGGACCACCTTGAGACAGACAAGTGTGAGTGCCTGGAATGTATGGCCCTTGAGAATGAGGTAGGATGCCAGCACCCTCACTCATGCATAACAAAAGCGCGGAACATGTTGAGCTCTCTGCCCCCGAAGTGGAACCCGAAACATGAGCAACCCGGGGATAAGGCAGGCTGGAGGGAAAATGAGTCCCAAAGGGGCGAAATCTCAGGGGTAGTATTTGACCCAAACATAGTTACACAGGGTTCATGTGCAGATATATTCCGTATCTTCACCTCAGGCCCAAGATACGACCAGGTCTACCTGTGTCCCGAGATTGTGACAACCCAGACACCCCTAAGAGCTTACATAGGCAGGGCCTCGGGGGTAAACCCGTACGACCCTGAAGGGATGGTGTTGGGTGCGGGAGTAGCTTTTGAAGATAGAGAGGACCTTAATAAGGGAATAAAATGGTTCAGTATCGGTGACATAGGGGGCGAGGGGGGTACCCTACTGGCAATAATTCTTGCCTCGGTCAGGTGTGGGCTGAAAAACCCCATGATATTAAATATCAGATCAAAAGAGTTGGTCACCCTCCTGACAGAGAAGCTTGGCGAGAAGGAGGACTCAGACTTTCTGGGAGTTAAAAATGCAAGCCTGATAAAATCTACAGTCGGTAGACTGAGAATGCATTCAGCAAGAGTGGTCATGCGTGACCTAACCGATAAGCCCCAGCACCCACTGGAGGTCGATGCGCAGAACCTGGCAAAAGATGCCATGGGCCAGAACAATGTTTTCGTCATCCCCCCGATACCGACGGAGCTCCATGTGACTGGAGTCAAACTTGCGAAGGTGATGCAAGCTATGGCGTACAAGACCATAAGATCACAACAGCAAACAACGGTCAGACCAAGGACGGCAAAAACGCTGGATGGAATTAGGGAATATGCGAAAAACTTCCATAGAGGCACGTTGAGCAACAAACAAATTTGGAGAGCGATCAGGGGTAAAGACTTCTCGCGACAGACGAGGGTTTTCCTTTGGAAATGCATCCATGATGCATACAAGGTAGGCTCGTACTGGGATCGTCCGGGCATGAGTCCGGAACTAAAGTGCAGACACAGGTGCAAACACGACGGCGAAGAGGAGTCATTAGATCATATCATTACAAAATGTGTGTGCCCCGGCCAAGAGCTGGCTTGGAAATTGGCAGGGGAACAATGGTTTCAAAAGACGGGGAAGGAGTTGCCCCCACAGAGCATATACTCAGTAGTGGCCAGCCTCCTGCTGGTACAACGATCTACCGAGAGGAAAGTATCTCAAGCCCTGACGAGGCTTTACAGATTACTAGTTGTCGACACAGCGTACATGATTTGGCTCTTACGGTGTGAGAGGGTTATCCGTAACAATGACTCCCCGCCCACTGCAGAGGAAATTAAGAGCAAATGGAACAAATGTATGGCTAACAGAGCCGAGCTAGATATGAAAATGACTAACAAAAAACTCGGAAGACGCGCTATGCCACACCCCCTCGCAGTGGAAACGTGGGCAGGGACCAATTTCAAGGACAAGATACAGCCCGTGGAACCTGTAAACAGGCCACCAGGCGGGGTTTTAGTGGGTAGCTGGCCTGACGATAGGGAGGGGGTTGGATAACGACCCAGCCTAGGCGACCAGTAGTCCCACACTTCGTGCGTAATGACATTTCCCCGCGGAGACCTAACTTTGACGGCTTTTCTGTGAAATCCCCAACCTGGTTGCGACCCCAGGTGCCCCTTGGCGGGTGAAGGTTGAGATGCCCAGGGCGTTGATATCTACACCACCACAAACGCTACTCCAAAAAAAAAAAAAGAAAAAAAAAAATAAATAAATAAATAAAAAATAAAAATAAAAATAAAAAAAAATATTAGTTTTGTGAAAGCTAGCACAAGCTTCTGGCGTGTGAAATGTCTTTTCAATGCGCTCAAGACTTGCGACCGCGCTAAATTGACCGCACACAATGCAAAGCTCTTCCACTTCCACACCGAGTAGTTCGACCCAACGCCGCCGCCTACCACCGCTTTGAGCTCGTGTACACCTTCTACCGCCTTCAGCGCGAAGACGATGCTCCTCCCGTCCTCGTCAATGGCGGCGACAGAGCAAGTGCACATCTCCTAGCGCAGATGAGCTGTTGTACAAACTCGTATGCACGCCGCTGTCGAGTTCTTTATCCAGATCCTCGAGTCTACAGAACCGGACTCACACAGATATACTCACAAACCTCTGTGCTGCACAAGTCTTCCATGATTTCATCTCTACCGGGTACCTCCACGTGCTCGGTGAACTCCCTGCGGTCATCCTTTCTTCCCCTCCGCCGCGGTGCACGAACGCGTGCGGCGCCCAAGAAACCACGCGCGAAGCATGTCCCGCCTGGCGTCGTGGTTGATGTACTAGTGTCGGCTTAGAAAGTCCGAGCGCGCGTCTGTCAGGACACTGGGTGGGGATGTTACACAGCGCAGTGTCCCTGCTGCTACCCCAAGTGTGACGTCCATTCCGCCACGTGTTTCACCTGTGAGCTGTGAGTCTGCGAAGATGTATACCTTGACTGGAGGTACAAGGTTCGTTTTGGAAAAGGTGCGATTCAGTTCAACGCTTCTGATCATCGTCTCGAATTCGCCGGCAATTTGCCCGTCCCAGGCGGCTCTCCTTGTGCCAACATTCACTACGAGGATTGTGCCTGTTGCCAGTTTCTCCACATTTACCAGCCTTGAAGAAAGTATAGGCAAGAGTCATCGTGGTCATTGGGAGGTCGCTGACAATTGTTACAGTACAATTTGCCTACTTGGATGTAATCGTTCTCCGAAATACAGGTCTTGTTAGCCATTCGGCATGGTTTTCTCTATAACTTTCGAAGACCAAATGTGAGATCTTGCAGAATTGCTGAGCTCTCCAGCAAGGTTATGTTCTGCCGAGCGTCAGAACAAGTCGCCTTCACATCAGACAGTCTACTCTCAAACACGGGTTTTGATGATATCAGATGACAAGGTCCCCATACTCATACTACGTATAGCCTCCTGCGGAACTTAAGGCTGTAATAGGTGCGGCATCACTGGATGGCTATTATATCACGAAAATCACTCATTGGGTCGGATGCCGCCGACGAAGTACGAATAGACAGCCAGATGTCCGCTATGGCATGAGTTCCTCACGGTTCTGATCAATCCAATGAGCCTCTCGTGAGTTGTCTCAGGGAATCCTCCTACGTCAAGTTCTTCGAGGTATTGTCAAGATACTTGCAACACACTTGTGCTTTAGTCACATATTCTGTTTATAGGGTTCTCAGGCGAGCTAACGCCGAGACACTCGTGCCAATGAAAGTTTTGGCTCTGATGTCATGTGAGTATATGTTGCGATGCAAATGATTATTTCCTTGATGACAGGTGTATATGCATATAAAATAGTAACAGTATTCTTGCAAATCCAACTTTCCCGCTCATTCACGCATCCTTCCCACCACTCAGTAGTATCTGAAATGTCCACTCCCCAAGGCGCCCAGAAGCCCGTCGTCCAGCAGCCAGTCGCTTCTCAGGGGATGGCCATCAACCCCAAGAACTCGCTCAACAAGCCCGACGTTCATGGCGAGGGCAGAGAATGGAGCTACGATTTCTGCGAATGTGACGACTCTGGAATATGTAACTCCCTGCTGCTCTTCACTCAGCGTTTGTCACTCACGTCAATACATAGTTTGCCTGGCTTGTATTTTGCCTTGTGTCGTCTATGGCTCCAACAAAGCACGTCTGAGACACCTAGAGCATAATGGTACACCCAACCCAGATGGTGGAAGCACATTCAACGGTGACTGCTTCTTGTACTGCATCCTTCTTGGAAGTTGTAGTTCTTTATGTCTGCACGTATGTATCTCGACTCGCTCTAAGACAGAAATCTTAGCTTAATCTCTGTAGCGTACCCATCGTGCCAAAGTTTGCAAACGCTACGGCATCGCGGGACGAGATGTCTCAGATTGCTGTGACACCTGGTACTGTTCTACCTGTGCGTTTGCACAGGAAGAGGCAGAAATTGGCTTGGAGGAGAAGGCATTAGCACGACAACGAGTCGGCCAAAAGGCTTGAAATGTTCCACGGTAGTTCTCTCGCTATATTCTATTTCGTATGAACATTTACTCAGTATTGAAAACAGCTTGTTTTTCTGTTGTAACCATGATCATGTTGGTAGTGACGACAAGGAGGAAGTGATTGTGTATATTCGACAGATGTTATTTACTGCAAATTGGAATGTTGTTCCAATGTAGTTCAATGCACCAGAACCATGCAGGGAAAGCTTGCCGCCGGGAGAAGTTGGCTTCAGCTGGCCCATCTGTTAGGATTAGCTTGTACGAGAGGTAAAAATACCCATCCAAATTTCTCATGATCCAGTCAGGCGTTTGCGCTTTGAGCGTCAAGCAATACACACGTACACATACTCTATCCGGTGTTCCTTAAGGTCAGTAGTGTAGGTAAACGGTCACGATCTGTCGAAATGTCCTTCCCTGTAGTGTACTAAACGCATATCTTTGCCTTAGAGGTGCTTGTTCGCTATGTGTTATAGGCAACTGAGATACGGCTTAGACGTAGAGGGTTCCTTAGGCTTGAACGCGATATAGATATGCTAGATTCGAGTCGTTCCCGGACGTCCTCGTTGTGCATGCCAAAAAGTTCCAGCTCGTTAACTGGGTCCCCACGAAACCCGGTGTTTCCTCTTCCCGGACCCGCTTGTACCAATAAGGAAAATGACGCAGGGTAAAATCCGTTTTAGGAGACGAGCTCGAGTTTGGAGAGGCGCATGTGGGAAGGGGTATCAGACCGGGTGAAACGGCGTTGCCTGATGATGCGGGTCCGTACTATTTTTTTTCTCTCTTCCCGTGATAGGCACCTAACCATTACCCCGTTTCAGCACCCGCTTCGGCCCTCCCGACGTTCGACGCGGCGGCCATGGCTCAACTAGAAGCGATGGGTTTTCCTGTGGTGCGTGCTCAGAAAGCACTGCTTGCGACGGGGAATAAGGATGCAGAGGCTGCGATGGAGTGGTTTTTTGCGCATATGGAAGATCCGGGTGCGTTTCCTCCCCTTCAAGCTTCTTATATACAGAGATTTTGATGCTGATTGTGTGACGTCGTTGTATGGTTTAGATATCGATGCACCGATTGCTGTGGGGAGGTGGTGGAAAGGAACAGGGAGAGACCAAGCCGCCTGACGAAGAAAATGCGCTGATACAGGATATGGGATTCACAGCGGAGCAAGGGAGGAAGG
>QLOM01004678.1:0-17336 GCA_003313785.1 Termitomyces sp. MG148 | reverse complement strand
ACTCGTGGACTGACACCCTCCAACCTCGACTCATCTACTCACTGCCTTGGAAATTTCTCTGTTTCCCTTCATCTGTCATCTACCCTAACCCTTCCCCCGATTCCCTAACTTTTTCTTCATTCATAGGTTGGGTTTCTCTGCCTTGGATGAGGGCGGCAACTTGCTGCATGCGTGTAAACACAGGAAGTGATCAAGACATTGTCCCAGCACTTGGCACTGTCCTGTCAACATCATCAGTATCCATGACAGAACATTGGGGAAAAAAGCAACATACCTTGGGTCTAGCACCACCATACCGCGTTACATTGTGAACAATCTGCGCAATATCCTTAGCATCCTTGACAACGAGGCCCATCATCAGGATAATATTTGTGTGGTCCTGTCAGTGTCACGAGAATGTACTCTACCTAGGAGAAACATTGAGCCCAATAACCCAGGAAGGTTGGTGAAGTTTGGGACATCACATACTTGGTTCATGAGAACCTCAGTGCCAGCGTTCAGCCCACCTGCAACGGAATCGTCTAATGCGTTCAGCATTGAGGAAGTCTGTACAATAAATGTGATGTGCAGTATGAAGTAACCCAGAGGACTCACAAGCTCTTTGTCAACCCACACTTAGCAAAACCCTTCCGGAGATGCTCATCACCGAGAGCTCCAAGCATGAGAATGAACAGCTCTTCAATGGTGTCTCGGACGCGGTGTCCATAATGCCCCGATACTCAGCAAATGTTTTGACGCGCTTGAGTGCTTTGCGATCCGTGTGGATCACTTCTAGTGCCACATCAAGCGAGAGGAGAAGCTCAAGCTTGTTTTCTGGTGCCGATGTTGTTGACACAAGCGTCCATGGCATGGCGGAGGATTGTATAGTCGGAGAAGGGGAAATTTGTGAGCCTATGCAATAGTCAGCATCGTAAGCCGACGTGGATAGATCAAAATGGACACACCACTCTTAGTCCATGCATCCAGCTCCAGCTCCTTCCCATTGCCAACCTGTCTTTCATCACCATCATTGTCAACATCTCCGACCTCGAACACTGTGCTTTCTTCCCCCTCCACCTCGGACGTCTTATACACACTCCCTCCCGCACCAGCCCCCCAGCCCGTTGTGCTGGCCCCATCACTATACTTTCCCACACCACCACTGGAACCGCCTACTCATCTTGTAGGATTCAGCATTGCAATACCCTGGACAGCAGCTGTGCCGCCGCTGACGATTGCGCCGCCAATTGCACCAATGGTACAGGATACTATGGTCATGGGGAGGAGCACGGAAGTAAAGGATGCTAGGACGTTATGCTTGACTTGAGTGGGATTTTGGGAGGTCAGGAAACAGGGCTGGGAGGTGTGTTCTTGGTGGTACTGGTGCGTTTTGATGGATGTGGATAAGGAAGTTGAGCCATTTGCTGATGGAAGAGCGTATGTTGCAAGCTGCTGTGACGTTGAGCAGGAGGTTTGGGAAAAAAGAAGATAGTGCTGACCTCGGAATCCCATGCTTTACATATTGTGCTCAGAATGTTCTTGACGGACTCGATTTCCTCAACTCGATTTCCTCATCAAGGTATTTGTCCATGTTACTTTCAAACATCTGATACCTGCTTCTAGTGAGGAAGGTAGCTCGTGGTAGGAATGCAACTCACACAATGTCTTCAGCATTCGTAGATGTGATTATGTCTTCTGGTTTTACAAAACCCTTGTGCCGAGGTACTTGTGCTACGCGAGTTAAGACTTCCACAATACGCCAAGCCTCCTTGAATGACGCAGCAGTTGCTTGCAGAAAGATAAAGGAGTTCATGCTGGCGTGTGCTTGTGTTAAAAGAGCCGTTATGTATTCCTCAACCTGTAAATAATGAGCGGTAGAATAAGGATAGAAAGCAAACAAACATACTACATCATTAGCAACGCATTCCGCAAACGAGACTAGGACTTGAGCGGCTAGTGGAAACACACAAACAGCCCGTGACCCATGTTCCTTTTTAACTTTGTTATTTCTTTTGATATGGTGTATATTCCTACTTGTTTCACGGATTCGTTGGGGGATGGGTCGTTCTCAGCTTGTTTCAGCTTCCTTTCTAGCCCTTCCTTTTCTGAGCGGTATTTTGGGACTATTGCTTTGTCTCTTTCCTTTGCTTTGGTGAGTATGTTGTTCTTCCACTTTTGGTAGATTGTTTGCAGATTGTCCTCACATTGCCATTCAGTCATAGATTCTATCTTTTTCAGTGCTGTTATTCCTTCACGCACTACAAAGTCTCTAAAAATCTTATCCTTTAGGATATGGTCTTTCATCAGCCATCTCCCCTTACCTATGTCTAGCACTTCCAGATGCGCGATCTTAATGGATGTCATGAGGTGGTCCGTACCGGGTACTCCGGTGGGAGATATTTCCCAGTCTCTTGCGGAGTTGGCTACTGACTCAGTCATGTAGATTCTGTCTAGCCTTGACATCGACATTGTTAAGTCCTGTGTGAAGGTGAAGGCTCTACGTGTAGGGAAGGAGTTTCTCCATTCATCTCCGATCCCTAGGTACAGTTTGAGTGCGTCAAGGGCTTCCATCGCTTCTTCAGGGTCATTCCTCATTGGTAACCTATCCTGCTGGTCCTCTGTGATGTTGAAATCTCCCGCCATTATGTCGACTTTGATTCTAGGGTTGTTTTCGAAGAAGGTCTTCAGGTCTGACCAGAATTTTCCATTTTCTTCTCCATTACTTTCCGTCACATTTGGGGCATATATGTTTAGGATGGAAATAGTTGACGAAGCATGTTGTATATTGCGCAGTGGTACAATTTACTCTGGAGTTCGAACACGAAAGTTGTTTATTGAGTAAAAGTTATAAGTGAGAGTAACATAACCTACCTGGAGTTCGAACACGAAAGTTGTTTCAAACTCCAGGAAAAGGGGGTCTTATAACTTATTTAGTGAGACAAGTATTGAATAGTATATAATTTTGTGGCTCGATAACGAGCCAGAGATCGTGGATAATGACATACCGAATGACGAGGTGATTACACCCATATGACGATTCAAAGACATTCTTGGTCATATGTCGTCCAATCCTTCAATAATAGTTTCTTCCCGGTGCCAGTTTACTGTTGTAATTATCGCTCTTCTCAGGATGATCTCTTTTGTTACTGCATCCTTGGTGTTAATTAACTCTTTATTTAGGACTATTGCTACTCTTCCCTTGCCGGTCGGGTTTTCCAGGTTTTCTGAGTGAAACAGCTTCATCCTCTTTCCAAAGAGGTTCTCTATGTCGTTTAGTCTCTTGGTCATTAAATGTGCTTCCTGCACTAGAGGGATGCCAATCCTTTTGTCTCACAGCACTTGATTTACGTGGTTCCACTTGGATTCTGACCTTGGTGCCCCTGCGGAGTGGAAACCTTGTATGTTAAGTGTTGTTACCGTTAGTGCTGACTTTGTTTTCTTTTTTGAGTTTCTGTTAGGGGTAGTAGGTGCGTGGCGTCTTGGGTTCCTGATGAGCCCGTCTCTGCTGTTCGCGGCAGGTCCCTCTGCTCACGGTGCTCATCCCAAGAAATCGGACCACCACGGTGGTCCTGGATATCTGTCCTTGATGGCTGTGTTGATGGGGCCCTGATGGGTTGTCCTGACATAGGTCCTGGGGGGACTTGTCCCAGGCCTATTGAGTGTATCCAACTAGACTCTGCACCGGGGAAAGTAGTGTCATTTGTGGTTTGTCCACCTCCGTATTCGCTGACATTAGTTAGAGGAACCTGAGCGGTGGCAGGGTCGTACGGTCACTCAGCACTCGCGAGATTCGAACCAGTACCATGTGAAGAATAAACCGTGTTATTGATATGAGAGTGTGTAGTGGTTGGTAAGACTTACCAAGTAGCCAACCAAGCTAGCTCAGGGTGAGGCCATTTCCCAAGGTCTCAGGGGGGATGTTGTGTTCAGTGGGCCTCTTTCCTAGTGAGGGTCAGGATCAGAGGTCTCCTCTCGGCTTAAGCAGGACTGCTGCACGGCACCTTCTTCTACTTTTTGTAGACTGCCGTTTGTTTGTCTCGCGACCAGGTTTGGACTTACATGTACCATAGTATGGCCAATATATTTTGGTCCTACACCTTTTATTGTGTTCCATCCACAGCAAGGTTCACTCACTCCCTTGCTCTGGTAGCACTCCGGGTCCACAATAGATGTACCACCTACTGTGGTTCCAGTATAGGGGGTTAGATTCCCGCTGCCTTTGCAATTCCTTTCCGTAGAAAGGTTAGTCAGGGGTTTTCATCACACCTTATCTTAGCCATCTTTTTTTTTGGGGGGATGAGCATTTATTACTCATTATTACGTAGACATAGTGTGCAATTATTATGTAGGGGGGTTTTTCTAGGTCCATTGACCTTGGTACCCCCTGCGCGTGTTGTACCCCACTCCACGTCCTTGACCTCTACCCCTGCCTCTACCCCTTCTGCTAAAATTGGGGCCGTGAGGCCCACTGTCCCCGCCTCTGTACGCGGTATGGAGGTCCTGATTCATCTGTTCAGTTGTTGGCTTGTAGCCCAGCCATCCAGGTAGATTTGGGAAGGGGCAGTTTGGCATGTCGTGGTCGATAGACTTACAGTTTACGCAAAAGAGTGTATCCTTGCCTTTCATGGGGAGGCCAAAGCCGGAGGTCGCCAAGGGAAAAGTGCAGTTCCTCATCAGTTGGATGAGTTTAATGTGGTTGTTGTTGGATAAGTATGAGTGTTCCATGTAAACGTTCCATCCGCGTATGTCCCTTCCATTTGCAATGTTTTTTTTGATCTCTATGAACTTCACCTCTATATTATTGAAGATGTCCCGGGTGACTCTATCCTTGAGAAGGGGGGCGCTATCCACAATGTGTTTCATTACCGCCTGTGATTCCTTGAAACGATTTACAACGAGATCTGTGACAATCTCACGTGCTTCTGCCGATTCGGTGAAAGTGAGTCCTTGGATTGTGAGGACAAAAGTAGGGCAACAATCAGCGAAGGGTTTGAAGAGGACTGTGATGTCCGTTGTGGAGACTACCTCTAGATTTGTGAGGAAGTTTACCTGCTCCGGGGAGAGGCCCAAGACCAACATGTGGTATGGTGCTGGGAAGCGGTCGGACGGGCACGTAGACTCCTGTAGGGGGAAGGAGACACCTAGCAATATCTTGTTGTCAATTTGCACCAAGCCCTTGATCATGGTCCTTGTTTTGTCCACTGTGGCTAGCCCGTCCTGTTTGTACTTCCCTCGGAAGAGTTGTGCCCATAACTTTGTGGTTGTTACTTTGCCCCAATCCTCTGCCTGTGAGGGCGCAACATTTTTGAGTGGGCTCGAGTCTAGGTGTACTTTGAGCCATCCTCCGTTGGGAGTAGAGGTTCTTTGGAGGCTTAGGGCGTTTGTTGTGATGTGGTTTTCTGTCTTGATATCTCAAAAGATGCTGGTACTAACTGTCTTTTTGCCTGGGGCAGCAGGGGATATCTGCAAGGTTGTCTTTGAGAAGTGCAGGGGAGTTTGGGATGAGTGGTTGGGTCTCAGTGCAGCAGCTACAGCTTGGGAGCTCCGCACCGGGGAGAGGAAGGTGATTCCGTAGAAACCGGGGAGGTTTGGTGGTATTGGTGAGTCAACTAGTGTGTCATCCCACACAGATTCAGAGTCTCTGGTATTGTTTCCCCTACAAGTGTCCTTGTTGAGTCTGAGTGGGTCACAATCCTCTACTGCATTGGAGGGTCTGGCAGGGCTGCTGACGCTGTGAGAAGGTTTTGCCAGGAAAGCGCCTCCTAGAGCGTATTTTGGCTGCCTGGGAGGGGTTCTCTTCTGAAGGGGGCGTAGCCGCCAGCCTTGAGAGTATTTGTGGTTGTGTGGGGGGAGTTTGGGGTGGAGGCGTCTGATGCCAAGGAGGAGTCACCGTCTAAGAGGGGGTCTATTGTAGAGGAGTGTCTCTTCGGGTTCCTATCTTTCACTGGGCTAGTAGGATGGAGACGTTTGGTGGAGTCGGCACTCCTTGTGTTTGCTGGTACTCTCTCCACCTTTGCCTTGGCAAGAAGCTTGATCCTAGGTATGGTTTCTCCAAGGTCTAGTGGTGCCGTGGGCCTGGGGAGGGCTGGAAAGTCATGACCATTATTTTCCTGGCCATTCGCAGGGCTCGACCTGTCTTGTGTGTGAGTGACTAATATGAGTACTAAGCACATGTTCTGGTGGCCTACGTTTTCAAAGCCTCCTCTTGGTTACTTTACCCAGCGTTTGTCTGGCCCAGCTGGGTTGTGGTATCCATGGGGGGGTCCGTGTCCATTGCATCTTGATGGACTGGGGGGATTTGTTCTGGGAGTTTGTAGAGCATTGGTAGCACTTAGTCAGACTCCGGTTTGGGGTGTGGATACGTTCTTGGGGTGTGGCTCATCATACTTGGGTTTTCTGTATATTGACCCTGAGAGAGAGGAGGAATGCTGTCTTGCAAGGTCATTAATTAAGTGGGCGTACTAACTTTGTGATGCTCTTTCTCCGTGACACCCTTTCCTGTGTTATATGTTTTGGTGTGTCCTTGTAGGCCTTCTGTTGCAACAATGGGGGTCTGGTAATTTGTCCGTCCTTTGTGTTTTTCCAATCTTTAGTGGGGGGAGTTTACTAAGGGGGTCAACGAGGGGCGGACCCTTGCGTTCTTGCGACGTGCTGGCGTGCAGGGTTGGAGTCCCACTAAAATTTTCCATGCTTGGCTCATCGGTTCCCCGCCTTATTGGTTGCTGGGTTATGGTACTGCATGCTCCATCTTTGTTGGTGTACTGGGATAGTACGTGCATGGGGAGGAGGGGGGGGGCATTGACAGCACCTTTCAATGCTTGATGCCTTTCGGCGTGTATACCACCTTTTGGTGGAGCTCCTGTTGAGGAGCTGCAGGTCAGAGTGGCCTGACTGCGTGTTTTTGTTTTGTTTGTTCAGACCACATGGTGATGGTTGAAAGTCAAGGGGCCCCTTATGCCTCTCTCTTGATACTATGCCTTGTGTTGATCACCATTAAGTTCACCATCTTGTTCTGTTCTCAATATCTTAAGACATATTCCGGTCTCGTTTTTGCGAGCTATTATCCATGCTTTGAGTTTGTTGAATGCGTCGTCTTTGGCTTTTAATGGAATAGACCATGGTTTGCCGGTATAGTCGTCAACAATGTTCATAATATAATTATTGCCTGTATGAGATGTAACCGCAGTTTGTCCAGCTAAGTCTACCCATACTTTCTCTAGCCGTGTTGTTGCTCTATGCCCCTCCTCTTCCTCCCTCTCCTTTGGTACCGGTGTCCTGGCCTGCTTGACAAGGATACAGTGGTCACATATTGGAGGTTTTTCAGGGAAGGAGGAGGGCATACCTTTGACCATCTTGGCAGGTGCCATCTGGATGATAGATTGGTAGTTTGCATGCCCCAGTCTAAGGTGCCAGGTTTTGAGGTCTGGCGAAGCATGAACGGCGAGCACAGAATTGATAGCAGTGTTGAGAGCATATAGGTTGCGGTTGGGGGTAGCAATCAGTTTTCCATTTGATTTTGCAGTTAGGGTGACTTTTGTATCAGTGAATGAGGTAGTGATACCGAATATTTTTGCAAGTTTGCTTACAGATATCAACTTTACTGTGGACTTTGGAACATATAGCGCATCTTCAAGATCTAGGAAACATCCATCTCCAGTGTGTAAGCATATTGTCCCTACTCCTGTTGCTACAATTGGAGAGTTACCAACTCCATGAATTGGTTTGTTCTGTATTGGTTGGAGAGAAGTAAAGTCCGTAGCGTCATGTGAAATATGTATGGTTGCCCCAGAGTCCAAGAAAAATGGGTTTGGTTTGTCCTCATATGATAGAATTGTTTCATGATGATACAGGTTGGTTTTGGTGCTGATTTCTGGCTCCTCCTCAAAGGCAGCCCATGCATCAAACTCAAGCATCTCCACCTCGGAGATGGAATCTGACATCAGACCTACAAACTCAGACTTTGCAGCAGGTTGCATAGCATTCCCCTGTGCTCCGAGGTATGCGGCAATTGTGTCTGAATTGCCCTCCTGAGTAAATGCACTTCCTCCTCCATCCTTGTTATGCTTGTCATAGTAAGCCAAGTGGGCCGTCTTCGATTCCTCCAGTGTCTTTCCTGCCATACCTTCACCATCAAGGATGCACCATGGTGCAGTATGTCTCATGTAGACTTGTGCAGGGCGGTCCCATGACTTGCATGCAGAGCATATGAGTTTGCTCCCTCAAGCAACCTTTGAAGCTAGAGCAGTGGGTGCCGTGTCAACCAGATTCAATCCAGACTTGTCAGCATCCAGGAGAGTCTGTTCCCCCTCCAGAAATCTCCTAATCTCCGCTGGGCCATAGGCCTTCATATCACTAGTCTGTCCTAGGTTGCAAGATATTGTTGAGCGGATGTGATTGAAAGATTTGTTGGAAAGGGCCGACAGCACTGCAATGGACTTCAGGAGATCCTTTGTGACTTCTCCTGCATCAAAGGCATGATTGATCTTGTTATAAATCACGTTGACAGTCTTTGTAAGAGGTTCTAACAGGGAGCACTTGTCAAGGCTTCCTGCAGGAGGCATACCTGCTTAACTGGAATGGCGCCGCCATGTCTATCCTTCAAATAATCCCACAAGGCCACTGGGTCTTCTTCATCAGTGCACAGTTTCTGTTCTGATGGGGAGATTGCACGTTTCAGGAATGAACAAGCCAATCATCTATTTGATGCCCAAGCCTGGCAAGCACGTGGTTCATAAGCATTGTGTATATAATCCCAGAACTGGACCATGGAGAGCTCCAGTTTCATTGTGTAAGCCCATTCAGCATACTTTCCATCATCCTTATCCAGCACATGGCCTGCCCAGGACGATGTGATCTTCCCAACTGGCATAATTGTTGGGTTGCCCAAGTTATCCACCTGTCTCATTTCCACAATCCTGGTGGGTGTCAGAGGTGTAGGGGATTCTGCAGTCGTATCTTCAGTCATTGGTGGCAAGGTATGCAATGCAGGCGAGTAAGGTTGTATGACAACACAATATTGTTGCACCTATCAATGAGATAATTAGTCCGGCTGAGTGAAAAAAGATGAGCACTCCATTGCTTGGAAGGGTAAGATATAGGTTGTAACACATCGCAGTTCAGATATGGCAGCAGTCCATAACCTGTTGAAATGTTGCACCTATAGATATATAAGACAAAATAGTGAGTTTCTATCCTCAGTTTTATTGTAACAATGACTGAGTTCGTGACAAAGCATGCTGTATTTGCGCAGTGGTAGATAACAAATAAATCAACTAAAGTTCAAACACACGAAAGATGTTTTATTGAGTATCACAAATAACATGAAGTAAGTAGACACACCTGAAGTTCAAACACATGAAGTAAGTAGACACACCTGAAGTTCAAACACATGAAAGATGTTTGAACTTCAGTGAATAGTGGCCTATTTAACATATTTGGTATGAAACATTACCTACAGGTCTCAGAACAATGATACTTCTATGAACAAACTGTGAGGTAAGTCTCCAAAGTATTACATACCATATGACAATTCTGATATCATTCAAGGTCATTTGTCGCCAATTCCCTTGACACTCCCACTCGACAAAACCAGAGAATGTCAAATACCAAGTTTTTTGTAATATATCTTGAAAGTTGTTTTTGGAAGCGCTTTGGTGAAGATGTCAGACAACATATCATTGGTGAACACATACTTCAACTGTACTGTTCCTTGACCTATATGGTCACAGATAAAATGGTATCGGATGTCGATATGTTTAGCACGCAAATGAGATACCAGATTTTTTGACAGGGCAATACTGCCTGTACTATCAGTGTGAACAATTGTTGCAGTAGACTGGGGGAAATCAAGCTCAGTGAGAAGATTCCTGAGCCACACAACTTCTCAGGTAGCATTGGAAGACACTATATATTTGGCTTCCACGGACAAAGTTGCTACTACACTTTGCTTCTTCAAAGACCATGAGATGATGCTTCCATGTAAGTCAAAGCACCAGCCACTGATGGACTTTTGGTGATCCTGTGCCCTTGCTCCATCCGACAAGCTTGATTTTGTGGTTCTCCAAGTTTCTCAGTTCAAGTGTGAGATTCCAGGTGGCTTTAAGGTATCTGAGTATCCTTTTACAAGCTTTCAGATGAGGAATTCCCAGATTTCTGGCAAATTGTGCCACCAAACCAACAGAGAACTGGATGTCAGGCCTAGTTTGGGTTACATATAATAGTGACCCAACTAAAGACAGATAATTAATCCCATGAGCGTAATTGTTGTACAATTCAATTTCCTTGGGTGTGGATGGGCTTTGATTGCTGGATAATTTGTGATTTGTCACCATAGGGATGAGTACTGGAGTGCATGAAGTCATGCCAAAACAATTAAGAATAGAGTCAATATAAGACTTCTGATTCAGTCTGATAGTCTTGCATGCCCAATTTTGGGTCACCTGTATTCCTGACTCACGGTCAGGCTCAGGCAAACTCATTGGTTTGAGCAAGTCCATGACTTCAACTTTGGATGTCAAACTAGGAATCGTCACTTGACAAGGTGCGTCCATACTAGGATACCAAGCGGTGTCAAACACGTTGTTGACATTCTTGATAGGAGATGGAGTCACACTGCTTTTGATCTTTGTGAGTTCACTGGGCATATTGTCCTCATGAAACTGTACATTGCATGAGGTAATGAGCTTTCCATTTTCCAAGTCTTCAAGTCAATAACCCTTAGTTTTGTCTGCCCACCAACCTAACATACACATACAAACAGCTCTGGACTCAAGCTTTCTATGACAAACTTTCTTGGGCACATGGGCCCATCCTAAAGAACCAAATACATGCAGATGTGACAAGTCAGGCTTCTGTCCACCTCCATTCCACTCTATGACTGGAATTTTTCCTTGAAGAGCGGAAGTGGGAGTAAGAGTTTGAATATATATGGCGTACATGAATACTTTGCCCCAATATCGTAAGTCCATTTTGGCTCTATGAAGCATAGACCTAACCATTTCCATTATTATGGCAATAGTGCGTTCAGCTATTCCATTTTGTTGAGGGCAATACGGATTAGTGGTCTCATGTTGTATACTGTTTCAAAGGCAGAACCTTTCCATCACTGAGTTTACAAACTCTGTTCCGTTGTCAGTGTGTATTATCTTGACTAACTTTCCTCCTTGTTTTTCAAATCTAGCCACAACATTGTGGACTATTTCACCAACCTCTTCTTCCTAGGTAGGGACACTCATAGGTCCAGTCAGATCCATGACTAACAATTCATTCTTCTTGTATTTAGTATTGCTGGATTTGGGCAAGGGTGGTTGTATTGCTTTTCCTTGAGCACAACCGCTACACAGCTGATCGAACTCACGAAGCAACTTTATCTTGACTCCTGAGACAAGTTGCTTGTCAACCATAGTTTTGATGGTACGCAGATTGATGTGTCCTAGCTTTCAATGCCATAATCTCATTGTTGACTCACAGGCAATGAATGACAGATGTCCATCAACATCACCTAACACCATGGTTTTAATACAATACAGAGTCCCTTTTGTGCTAATTAGGTTAGCTTGTAGAAACTTGCGGCCATTCCAGGACAAGGATCATCCAAAGAGTAAGCCATTAATAGTTGCTCCAGCTCATTGTAGAACACCGAGACTGATGAGATTTGCACCAAGTATGGGTATATGCAAGACTTTGTGGAGGACAACGTCATTTGTGCCTTGACAAAGATTCAAGGACCTCCAGAGGTGTTGCTACCTCCTTGCCCTTGCCCTTCTGTGAATATAATATACGCTGCAGAGATGGTGTGCACGTTGGTGAAGGAGAGTGTCAACAAGGAGGTGTCCAAGGTCTAGGGAGACCTCGCACCAGTTCTTGCAACATGGGTTTGTCCTGCCTGTGCCCTATGAATTTGCATGGCGCTCCTCTGCACGTGTTGTGACTTCTTGGAGGCAATCACCTCCGGTCTCTCCTGTAAGCCTTTCGAGGAGGTGGCGTGCATTCTCGTTGGTGTCAAGGTTTGGCTACCACAACTTGGGTTTGAATGGTTTGTGACAATTCCTTGTCAACTTCCATTGGTGTTACCTGTGGCGCGGTTAGTACCTGATCATCCAGAGGTATTATACTTGCACTCTGGGACTGCGCCATTGGAAATGGCATCGGCATCCCCCACATCACCTATTGCATCTGCGGTTGCTTAGGACCAGTTGATCCTGGGAAATAGGACATTGGCATGAACTGCAGGTGAAATTGTTGATGTCCAAATTGGGTGGCAGGCTGCCCAAACTGGGACATCATTGGGAACGACACCACACTCGGCGTTGTCATTGATGGTTGTTGTGACTGTTGTAGTGGGGGTGGTTCCCCCCCTCCTCTAGAACCCTGCGGGTTCTGAGGCAGTGGCTGTGGCTTAACCTGATCCAATCAAAAGATCCACCTCTACTGATCCATACTATCTGATCAGATGGTGCATCTTATTCATCTAATCTGTATGGATCATAATTGATCTGATTGTAATCTTATCACAATGCAATAAGATAATAGATCTGATTGCAATCAAATCTGGCTTACTCAATCTAAGCACGTGAGTGCTTAGCAAGCTGACTTGGGCATTTGATGCCTTGCAGCTCTAAGTACCGATCCAAAGCTGCTAGCTTTGAACAGGTCTGATACGGCTCCCACGTTGTATCACCAACACTCCATCACACCTCAAATTTGAGGTGTGTTCCAACACTCTATTGATGGCCCAGGATATTTTCAACAAACCACTCTTGTTTGTCAATAGCTCCAAAGTCATAGGTCTTGGGTGTCACCCGATTAGGAAACATTGCATTGTTGTTAATGGACCAACAAAGTCCATTCCAATGGAGTCCCAAGGTTTTGTTGGGACAGGCAGGGAATGTAGCTTCCCTGCAGGTTTTTGATTGCTCGTCTTTGAATGCTGGCAGGCCTCACAGGTCTGACAGAACTTTGTGACTTCTGACTGCATCTGAGGCCACCAATACCACTGCCTTAGGTATTCCAGAGTCTTGTTGGTACTGAAATGGCCAACACTCTCATGAGCTTGCATCACAATCCATGTAATGAGAGGTTGGTCACGTGGTAAGCATACCACTCTCCACTCTTGAACATTCAAGATACAGATCAGTCTGTCCTCATCCACGCTGAATTGTGGGTGAGCTACTGCATTTTGCTGAATCTCAGCAAAGAACAAGTCCTTGTGGTATTTCCTACGTACAGCACAAAGGAACTCATTGTTCTGAAGTACAGGAGAGTCAGTATACTCTCCCGCTGGCATCAACGCATTGGCGAGTGTAATGTCTTGGCCAGACGGTCCAAGACCACCGGTTTCTGTGTCGGACTTTGACATTTCCATTGTCTTGGGTTGAGCCTGCTTCAGTTGCTCAGCTTCAATGTCTTGAGCTTTGTGCCATTTTTGCAAGCATTGACTTTGCTGAAGTTTGTTTGCTTGCATGGCCCAAAGCTCTACCACATGCTCCTTTACCTCCTTGTAGCAATGATACAGTAGATCATTGCCCTGTGGATCAATGCAAATGTCCGCTTTGATGTATTCATGCATGTTGTGATGTTCACCGACTTTATCACTCTCAAAGTACCTCAAGAGACAGTCAGCGACTTTATTCAGTTCACCTTTGACATACATGATGTCAAAGTTATATTGCGACATGTAATCAATCGTCCAGCGTTGCTGAGGGGACAAGGTTGCTTGGGTCTTGAAGAACTCAAGCGCTTTATGGTCGGTTATGATGTGGATCTTGTATCCCATCAACTTATCTTCCCACTTGAGGGGTGCCTCAAGTATCGCCAGCGTCTCTAGCTTGTGAATGGTGTAGTTCTGCTGTGCCAAGGTGAATTTCCTCGACATGAAGCCAGCGGGTCTGCAATTCTGCCAGGAACTTCCTTGGCCATACATTGCACCGACTCCGGTCTTCAATGCATCACAGATGAGCCAAATTGGCTCATCACGCCTAGGATCTATGGGCTGAATCACTGGTGTCTCTGAGCAGATCCATTTGATCATCTCAAAGCACCACTGGTGTATGGGTCTCCATATGAATGGAGCCCTATTCTGGGTAATGGACATTAATGGTCCAGTGTACGCCATTATATCGGGCAAGCAATTGCCGATATAGTTCACCAGTCCAACAAACTGTTGAACATTGTTATAGGTCCGGGGCACACACCATTTGCATATGCAGTCAATCTTATCCTAGTCAGGGTGAATACCCTGACTGTCAATCTTGTGTCCAAGACAATCCACTGTCTTGGCATACAACTCACATTTCTTCCATTTGAGGTACAGCAGATTGGACCTCAATTGTTCGAATATGACACAAAGATGCTCTTTGTGTTTCTCAATAGAATCAGAATATAGTCCAAATATATGTGGACAAATCTTCCAATCACATCTCAAAAGATAGAGGTCATCAACCTCTGGAACGTCGCAGGAGCATTGCAGTCTCCTATCTGCATTATGTTACTGATGTATGTTCCCAAGAACACTGTCTTTGAAATGTCGGACACGCAAATTCTCACTTGTTTGTATGCATCCGTCAGGTCAATCTTTGACCTGAACTTTGATTGTGCCACGTCTTCTTGAATCACTTCCTGATCTGGAAGTGGAGTCACATCCTTCACTGTATTGTCATTGCATTGGCATGCATCCAACGCAGTCCTCAAGGTACCATCCTTCTTTGGAATGCACAACAATGGTGCAGCTTGGGAGGCTGGTCTCGTCTCCTACCACTGAGCTAGCAAGTACCGATTGGTCTTGTCTTGGAGCTGCTGTTGCAGCGCCATTGGGCATCATGGCAAATGATACTTGTAAACCTTATTCTCATCAATAAGGTTAATTTTGTGATTTACCTCATGCCAAGGAGGTAGTTCCTCCTTGGTACCGTTCAAGATATCCGTAAACTCCTGCTGCCACTGTAGCCGCAGGCTTGGGATATCCTCCTTCATAAAACCAACAGTTTTACCTTTGCCTTTCTGGTCCACGCCTCTGCACAGACACTCAGTTATCTTTGCTCATGCCACCGGGCAAGCATACTTTTCTCTGAGGGCGGTAATCCTCAGTTTGCTCTCATCTGGTGTGTATAGTTGCATGGACACACTTCCTTTGCTTCTTTGTGATGTCACGGAGAGTCCATCAAAGAATATCTTGCTTGGCGGCAAGATCTTGTTGTCATTAGCTTGACAATAAAATTCTTCTCTTGGCATCCAGCATGGTCCATTCCATGCGTACATTGACGCCATGAGTTCATTCTACTTGGCAGGCATTTGTGAATCAAATGCCCACTCAAACGTGGGATGAGGTACAGGTCAGTCCCAAATTGACCTATTCGTGCATGTGGAGGACGTTGATGATGCCCAAAAGTTGCTAGGCACTGTCAGAGTCAATAGTAGCCTAGCGCAGTTACAAGTGAAAGCATTGGGCGCGCTAAGTATTGAGGGTTGAGTCCTAGCAGGGTCCCAGAAACACACGTAAGTGAAGGAAAGGTTATTGAAGTTTATTAATGCACCAAGGCTGTGTGCTAAGCAGTAGGATCAATAGCTAAGCATGAAAATGATGAATTTCGGTTATCTGTCACTTGTTAATCCCTTTAGCCATTGGCTAGTACTCCATTCTTCAAGTCCCTATGTTGAACTTAGAGCAAAATGCACTAGAGAATGTCAGTAGGCGCTAAGAAACGTCGGTAGGCGCTAAGGAATGTTGGTAAGCGCTAGAGAGTCGCTAAAATGTAGCTTTCTGTGCTGAGTCTGAGTGGAGTCCCATCATCGGAAGCAGTAAGGTACAGGTAGGCAAGAGAGGAGTCGGTAAGCTTTTGATGGTACGTATTAGCGCTAGGGCCACTACGGTGGTCATAGTCTAGCATAAGCGCTACATCTCTGTGATTGTCGCCAATCACTTCCTTGATGGTGGATTAAAACACGAGTAGGGCTTTTTTGGGTACTGGTTGGTAAACGTTGGTGCTTTGGTGAGCTTCTCTTTTTGGTGACCTCTAGGGAAGGTTGGCACTGTGCGGCGGATGCCAGAGTTTGGGTCGCTAATGGTTAGGGTGGTTTTGTTGTTGGATAAAGTTTTGACTATGGAGCATGCTAAAACGTTGAAAGGTCGGCTGAGGAGTATGTTGTAAGCAGGTGAGCATAGTGTGTATATCTGTAGGTAAAACGTGAGGTTGCCAATAGTGCATGGCACATTCTTGGCAAGTCCAAGTGACCTGTCTATGGTACCGTTAGCGCTTTGCATATTTAGGACTATACCTGGGTCATAGATGAGGCCTAAGCTGTTGGCGACCTCTGCTGACATTGAGATGATCTGTGAGCCGCTGTCTACTATGGCCTCTATTTCCTGGCGACTGTCGACCGTAAGCATGATTGATTTTATGGCATGTGAATCCTGGGCTACTCTCAGTATGGCAGAGTCTTCTCCTGGCGCTAGCGACCAAATGGAAGTTTCCACAGGATCTATTGAGGTGGCGTTGGCGAGTTGTTGGTTAGCGTCAGTGTCAGCAAGCAATGAGTTGGTAACAAGTGAAAATCCTGGTAATGCGTCGTCAATGTTGGGTGCATCTTGAACAGTGGCCTGTAAAGCCATTTTGACTTGATTTCTGACGTCAGGCACTATGCTGCAGAGTTCTTCTACTGATAAGGTTACTGGTGTCTTCATAATGCGGCTAAATACATGGTTGGATTTCTCAATGTTGTATATGGGGGCTGTTGGTCGGTAACCACCTTCAGGTTGCTTGTCAGGTGCGGCAAAGTTTTGTTGGGTGGGAGCGGTGTAGCAAGCGGGAAGACCAGAGTATGGGTGCAAAGGCGGCAGAACTGAGGTAGTAGCATCTGTTGTGGGTGCCATGGGTGTAGCAACTGGGTCGGTAACGGCGGGAGTGGCTGGCTGCATTGGTACATGAGCTGGGGCAGCGGCAGTGGGTACAGACGTGTTGGTAGAGGAAGGCGCTAAAGGTCGGTAACTGGTTAATAGCTGTTTGGGTTTCTTAATTTCCACGCCATTGAATACTTGTTTCAGAGTTGCCAATTCACGTTCCAGAGTTTCAATATGTGCATTCTTAGTGAGATTTCCATTGTTGCTAACCGTGTCCAAGTGCATTACCTCTAGTACCATCTGCTGCTGTAGCGCTTGTTCTGCATTGGGATTAGCGTTGCTGGTAAGAGTGCCAGTTGCCAGGTTGCCAGGGTTCCGTTGGTGCCATTCATTCACGTGCTCTTGGTAGGACTTGAGCTTGGGATAGTTTGGTATGATGGTGCCAGAGGGTAGTACTTGTAAGGGCGACCTCCGGAGGTTGCAGCTAAGTCACACAACTGGCAGAGGGAAATCCAAAGTGTAT
>QLOM01004677.1:0-16551 GCA_003313785.1 Termitomyces sp. MG148 | reverse complement strand
TTCAATTTCACAAAGATAAAACTCCAAGCAAGTTGGCTATAGTCACTTTCAAAGAAATTGATCATTTGATTGACACAGCTGTGTATCATCTAGAAAAAGACTCACCTTGACAAATTTTTATCTCTTCCATGTTGTTTGAGGCTGAAGAAAACACCAAATGCCTGGAAAATATTGCCAGAATAATGAATCATCAAATTTGTCCCAATACATGGCCATTGTAGCCATAAATGTGTCTACAGCCATAAAAGCTCCACAAGCTGATGAGTAGAAAAGAGCCATTGACTCCAAATATAATTGGCTTTTAAAGAAAGGAGTAATCATTTGACACTCTTGTAATTTTTATAAAGTCCAAGACCACCGCATGAAAGACTACTTGCCAGTTGATGCTCACATTTGAAGTACAAGAACAGCACATCCTCTGCTACCTTTAACAACACATCAGGGCTGAGTCCACTGAGTCCATAGATCTGATTAGTGCACTGGCTATGAGTAGCCTACTCAGCAATGGTGTTTCAATCATCAAAATTCTCCAAGTTCAAGCAAAGTTTGCATTGAAACAATATGGAGACCTGCCTCCAAGACTGCAGCTCTGTCTGTTATGGTAAAAAGCTTCTTATTGTTGATAAACAGCTGGTCCCTGTACCTCTGCCTGATTTTAAAAGAATCATAGCATCTGGATAATCAGATCAGATGTTAATTCCATCAAAAGCATGGAGGATGAGCTTGTCTGATCTGCTCATGGCCATTCTCTGATAAGTCATGAGCATGGCTAAGTATTTGCCAAAAGCAACACAGTTCCTGTGTGTAGAGATGGTAGTATTTTGAAAGATCATTGTTAGCTCAGTGGTTCTATTTGATGCTCTACCAAGCATTTGATCTCTGAACAGCAGCAACCCTTTGAACTGTGCATACTCATGCAACCAAGACCAAGTAAGAGCTTGTTTCAGATGATTTGTTAATCTTGACCCTCCTGGTAGCATTATAAGTAGAAGCCTAAGATTTGTCTGACTGGGCAAACAGCTTCATGATTCAAAAATTTAAGAAGTTGTGCTTGATAGATACAACCTGCCACCTGACCAACTCTGGAACTCCACAACTTAGCCCAGACTGCCATTAGCTACCATCAATCACTTTAGCCATTACCATACTACTGTCCATTGCATCGACAGAAAGCTGAGAAACATGCTAGTATTTATGCATAGTACAAATAAAATACAAAACATGTCTAAAAATGCTAAAAACTGTAAGCAGACATAATAAAAATAGCCAAAACTAGGCTGTATGCTATAATCAATAAATTTAAACTTATCTGATTGAACCATTTAGTGATCTTGGATCATGATCTGGGATCAAACCATCAATTTCATTCAATTTTTCATCAATTTTTCTTCTCCTGAGTATTGAGATGCTTCTGGATACTTTTTTTGTTCCATCAGACCATGTTGAGTACCAAGACCATGCAACCACACCAACAACAGAAGGGGTCTGCAAAAAATAGACTGCTTTGGCTAAACAATGCTTAGTTACTTCATAGAGACATTTTGAAATATTTTGATTGCTCTTTTATTGCATGAAGTTCATTTAATAAATATAAAATATCAACAAACAAACTACAACTGCTACAAGTGTGCATTTCTGAGTCATGGCTCCACAAATATAAAAGTAAAGTTTAGTCTCTTGAACTAATTGGAGTCCTTTTGATTAGTTAAAGTTCAAACCTGAATAGACCTGTCTCTATAATGGCAATATTTGCAATTTTTATGTATTTCATTAATCAATTATAAAGGTATACCTTCAGAAAACACCAGGTGCTGCTGGTGGCCCCCATACTATCAGAATTCCAACATGGTAAAGAAAATGATGTATAATTGCTAAAGCTTGATACTATTTTTGATTCTTGCTGCTTGATCATGTTGTGAAATAGTGTTTATTAAAACCAACCAACAGCTTGTGTAAGGTGGCCAAAAACTATGCATTTTTCATAGCATCATTCTGAAAGCTGCTCAGTTTATTTAATACAATAAAATTTGTTATAATACTAATATCTCATCTTCATCTGAGTAGAATTTATACTCAACACCAGGCTTAAGGATTCTGAGTGCAGCAACCAGCAAAGAGTTGTATGACTTTAACTTAGGTAGATGAACATAACCCTTCACATTTGTTCTTCAGCAATATGAGTCACATTTCTTGTTAATCAAAAATCCAGTTTCATGCCTTTATACACTTCCAGATAATATTACAACTGGCCTCTGTGTTGCAGTTTTGATATAGTCTCTTGTTCTTTCACAAAATACTTGTCCACAAATTTCTCTTTTTAATTGAGCAATGTGGAAAACCAGAATACATTAGCGCTATCATGCAAAGTTGGACTCTCATGGCAGAAGTGTGGCATGCCTTCTTTTATTATAAGATGCAAGAAGACAAGGCTGTATAGTATGTGAGCAAGCAGTCAATCACATTTCAAGAGCTCATTTTTATTCTCTTCTTCAGAATTCTTTACTTCTTTTAGATTTTTGTCTTCAAATTCCTAGTCACATCACTGTATTATGCATTGCTGCAGCAATAATTTGTAAACAGTTGTTTGTATGCTGATACGTCTGTCTCAAAGCAGAGACAGAAACTGAGGAAAAAGGACAACAAATATATAAAACACTAGTTTTATTGAAAAATCCTAAAAAGTCCATACAAGATAGCTGAAAACTGTAAGCACTTGTAACGGTCAAAAACTGTAGACCAGGACGCACGCACCTCAGCACACCAACCAGCACACCATCCAACCCAGCCAGCAACCGAAACAACGAAGTCTACAATATAACAGCAGACACGGAGTTTGATGGCGATCTGATCACGGCCAAAACCCTGAGATTGATCCCATCAAACGATCATGAACTGATCATGATCGAAGACTCGACACACCCATTGTCAATCCCCTACCCACACCACCGTGCACTCTAAATCTGCACCACTAATCCCACTGCAAAAGCGACGACTGGAAGCGCCAGGAAAAGAGCAGAGAAGCCGGGAGCAGAAGAGAAGAAAGGAGGGAAAAAGAGAACAAGGTTTAGCTGACAAAACAGTGGGGAAATGTTTAGCTGACAAAACAGTGGGGAAATGTTTAGCCTCACTACCAAGTAACGGCAATGCAGCCACCACGGCCCAGACCCAGCAACACGTTGACCTGAATGCCCAGCACCGGTGGCAGGTCAAAGCTGGCTAAACACACCAGTACGACGCGGTCCATGCATGATGAAAATAGTATAAGAAGGGTGGAATTTGGGGAGAGTCGGGCAAGCAATTGCATTGCCACGGCTCGGAATCCCCAGGGAGCAGATATCTTAGGCCTACGAGCAGTACAGTAGCTTTGGGTTCAGTATTAATACTATTTTGACCCATTTTTGAGTGCGCTTTAAGCTATCTCTTAATAAATCAATTAAAAATTATACTACTATTACAAAGTACTAGTGCACGCAACTTAGCCCCCACGATCTTTGTGAAATAAAGTAATATTTACTCAAAAGTCCAGTTCAATTACACTTGAGCTACTTTTACATAAATAAAACTTCCATTTTGCATCATCTGGAGCCCACCATGAGGGGGCTTTTGTTGCACAATCAAACACTTTGTCGGATCTCCATTTGGAGTCCAACCACCCAAAAAGAAACATTAGTTTTGCACCGCCAGGTTCTTGGCCCGGCATGCCTAAGGTTACTACACCAAGGGCAAAAACCATTATTTCTCCCAGGAGAAGAGAAACTCGTGCATCCTCCAAGGGCACAGTTGCTATTCTCCTGGATCCATATGCTGTACTTCGTAAACAAAAACTTCAGACGGAGAAGTACACACCTACACCACAAACACCTAAGTCTTCATTGCCTGAGCCAACTAAGTTGACCAGCATTATGGAGCAACCCATGCAATACAAAATGCCATTGCCTGAAAGTAGAGATGCACCCAAGTTCAGAAGCAGTGAGCCTACTGAGGTTCACAGGTTTCTGCAGAGAATGCAGTTTCTATTCAATCATGCAGGCATTGTGGAGGATGGAGAAAAGAAGAAGAGGTTATTAGAATATGTGGATGCAGAAACTGAGCAAGAATGGAGAGGGTTCGATAGTTTTGAAGATAGATATCCTTAGGCCACCTTTATAAAAGAGGTTAAGGAATCATACCCTGAAGCTATGGATGGGGCAGGAAGCATGGCAAACCTGGATCAGATCTGTAAGGAGCATGCCAGGCTAAGCAGAGGTGATGCCCCTGAGCTGCACTCCTTAATCAGAAAATTCAGGGCTGAAGCCAAAAAGCTAGATAGTGTTGTGGGGAATAGGGTATTGGTGAATAAATTTATGGGGTGTTTTACATCTACCCTGGCAGAGTTAGTGGAGGAGAAACTCATCCACAAACATGGCCATTACAGGGATCCTGCTCGTAATCATCACAAAGACAACAAGTATGACTTGTCTGAAGTGATAGCAGTGGTAACAGCCCTAGTAGATGGGACAACTGTCAGGAAGACTAGGGGAGAGACCACCAACAGGGAGGTGGGTGGAGTAGTAGTGAAAAATGAGGAGACAGAAGAGAGGATGGCTCATCTGCAAGACTCTATGGTCACTATTGGGAAGCAGGTTGGTAGCATCCAAAGTGCTATGCAGGCACTGCAAACTAGCCAACTAGACATGAGGAATGCCTTCCTAAATACCAAGAGTCACCATGGAGGGCAAACAGAGAGGCCTGCTCAGGCAATGATGCCAAACCCTGGTGGAAGCACATATTGCTTCTACTGTTGGGGAACTGGTCATCGGATAGCAGAGTGTGAGCAGGTGAAATCAGATGTACAAAAGAGATGGGTGATTCTAGATGGGAGGACCAGAATGCCCAACAGAGCTCCTCTACCCAGAGAGCCATCCAGTATATCACCATATGATAGGGTGATGAAGTTACATGACTCTCAAATAGAGTTATACTTTGGCTGGGCTGAGGAAGCTCAAGACATCCCAACTTACTCTACTTACACCAATGCTGTGAGAGACACTAGAGATGACATGTTGCGCATCCAGCATGGAGAAGCAGACAGGCTAGGAGAACTGGAAAAAGGCTTTCAAAGACTGACAGAAGTCATGTCAGTCTTAGTCAACACCAGGCATGCTCCTAGTCCTGGTGAAAGACAACAAGGAGGGTCCAAGGATTTTTGAGGAGCTCAATGAAGAAAATGGGGGAAGCTCCACCAGGAATACTCACATTGACAGAGAGACAGCCACAAAATTCCTGAAAAGAGAAGCTAACTTTGAGGATTCCACCCAAAGTGGCACCCAAGTTGGACTTACCTTTTGAGAAGGTGCCAGCTTTGAATGAGAGGCAAGAGGTACCAGTGCAGGACACTGGTAGGAGTTCCATTCAGGGAACTAGGAAGGAGTTGGAAAAGATGGTTGAGAAGCTGTGGGAGGTACCAGTGCCACTAACCACCAGAGAACTTCTGGATGTGGCACCTGGTTTGAGGGAGGTCATGGTACAAAAGTTAGTACCAAAGCCTCTCAGGCCTAAGGAACCCAATATTCCTAGGACAGCTACTCAACACCTGACAGCAGTGGAGAAAGAGCCTAACAAAGTAGATGTTAATGATCTACCTATGGCCACCTACTTCATTGCAGATGGAACACAATCTGGCTTGCCTACTGGTGCAGTAGTGCACTAAGACTGTGTTGCCACTTACTTGGAAAATATTCCAACAGGAGAAAAGCCAGTAGTGGTATATGTAGCTAGGAAGTTGCAGGTTCTGAGATCTCTCAACCCAGTTGTCAATCAAAAGAGTAGAGCAGAGGCAATTCTAAATAGTGGGTTTCAAATAGTCTGCATGGCTTTAAGAGAGGCTCTCAATCTAGGATTGACCTGGGATCCAGACATTAGGCTGAGGATGAGTGCCAATCAGCAAGTGAATGAATCGGTTGGTTTAGCACGTAATGTGCCATTGACTTTTGCTGAAGAGTTCACTATCTATTTACAAGTGCATATTTTTGAAAGTCCTGCTTATACTGTTTTATTGAGTCGTCCATTTGACACCTTGACAGAAAGCAATATTCAAAACTTGCAAGATGGCAGTGCCATCATCACCATTCGAGATCCTAATACAGGTCGTTGAACTGCCCTGCCTACTATTGAAAGAGGCAAAATGCCAAAAGCAGGGGCTGCTAGGGAGGGTGAGGCAAAATTTTGAGTCTCGAGGAACTGGTTACAGACCAGGGAGAGATTGCAATAAGTCTTGCTGAGACTCAGGAAGGGGAGATTGTGATGACTGGATATTCTATGGAACATAGTAAATTCAGTCAGGAAGAGTTGAGAGATGTGTACTTGCATGCTTTTACAGCAAGCAAGAGAAGGAGCAGAAGAAATTGTCAGCATATCTGAGTGGGCATTTAGCTCAAATACCTGACAGTCTTGAGGAGCTGCTAGTACAAGAGGAAAACTTAGAGTCAAAAGCAGGTGTGGAGGAGACTGCCCAAGTATTTTCTAAGAAATACAAACCTATGGCTAGAAAAGTTAAGCCTGTACTAGGTACCTCACTTGAGGAGTTTAGAATTGAGAGGTGCATTACTGGAGACCCACTGGCAGACATGCCTCAGTTGGATCCCAGTCCACCAGAGTTCAAACCCACAGGGAGATACACAGCTGAGTGCAAAGAAGTCATTGACCAAGCCCATGGTGATGGTTTTCTTTGGCCAGAGGAGATGAAGGCAGTACATCACCTTATGATGCTGCAAAACCAGGCTTTTGCATGGGATGATTCTCAAAGAGGCAGGCTGAAGGAGGAATTCTTCCCTCCAGTAATCATGCCAGTAATACCTCACACCCCATGGGTGTTGAAGAACATTCCTATTGCTCCAGGTCTTAGGGATAGAATCTGCAAAATGATAAAACAGAAGATTGAGGCAGGGGTCTATGAACCCTCTAATTCCTCATATCGCTCCCAGTGGTTTACAGTATTGAAGAAGGATGGGGAGAGCTTGAGGATAGTCCATAGCTTGGAGCCCTTGAATAAGGTGACCATAGCACATTCTGGGTTGCCACCAGCAACTGAGGAATTAGCTAGTCACTTCTCAGGCAGGGCTTGTAGAGGAATCTTTGACTTGTATGTAGGATATGAGAGAGTACTAGATGTGCGCTCTAGAGATTATACTACATTCCAGACACCATTTGGTGCTCTGAGGTTGGTTACCTTACCAATGAGATGGACAAATTCAGTGCCTATCTTCCATGATGATATTAAATTCATTTTGAAAGATGAGATACCACATGTAACTTGGCCATATATTGATGATGTACCAGTCAGAGGGCCACCTCATAGATATGAGTTGCCAGATGGTAGCTGTGAAGTCATACCAGAGAATCCAGGCATTAGAAGATTTGTATGGGAACACCTACTCAATGTGAATAGAGTGTTACAAAGAATCAAATATGCAGGGGGAACTTTCTCTGGAAAGAAGTCAGTAGTATGTGCAGATGAGATTGTGGTTGTTGGCCATAGATGCTCTTATGAGGGGCAGAAGCCAGAAACTAAGAGATTTGCCATAGTGATGGGCTGGGGTGACTGCAAGGATAAACATGAAGTAAAGTCATTTTTAGGGACCTGTGGTACCTTTAGATCCTTTATCAAGGAGCAGCACCTATCAATAAACTTACTCAGAATAATGTACCTTTTACTTGGGGAGAAGAACAGTGCTCTGCAATGGCACAAATGAAAAAGTTGCTAGCAGAAAGTGCTCCTTTAAAACCCATTGACTATGAGTCAGGAGGTGCAGTAGTTCTATCAGTGGATACATCCTGGATGGCAGTGGATTTTGGAATCTTCCAAGAAGACCCAGACAATCCTAAAAAGCGCACTTGTGCCAAGTTAGGATCTATCACCCTGAATGAGAGAGAAGCTAGATTTTCTCAACCAAAAAGAGAGCTATATGGTCTCATGAGATCTCTGCTAGCCAACAAGTATTGGCTAGTTGGTTGTAGAAAATTAGTGATAGAGACAGATGCCAAGTATCTTAAAGGGATGCTAGGAAATCCTGTAGGACTCAATGCCACCATCATGAGATGGATTGAGAATGTCCTACTCTACCACTTTACCTTAAAGCATGTGCCAGGCAAAACATTCAGTGTGGATGGCTTGTCACAGCGGCCTAAGCAGCCAGGAGATAAGGAGTATCCACCAATTGATCCTGAGTTAATGGATGAACCCAAGTCTATGAACTATGAGTATCCAGACAAGATCAATAATATACCTGGTTGGGAGGACTGGGAACCTTTGAAGCTTGAAGAGTTTGCAGATCAAATTGACACTAGAGGTGGCTATCTTAACGTGGTAGCTACTGAAGTATCAGATTTTGAGCAAGAACTTTGTAAAGCCAGGTCCCAAGAGTAGGAGCTTAGAGATGGCATCTTGAATCAAACTCTAGGAATAAGTATGAATCCAGTAGCAGTACTAGCTATGACCATGCCTCTGTTACCAGTGGAAGACCAAGAAGCAAGGATAGAGGACACACAAACTTATCTAGAACACCAGAAAGGTAGTGAGGGTGAAGACTGGGATAATCTGCTGCCCACTGTTCAGAGTTGATTGCAAGACCCAGGTACAGAACCCAAGAATCTACATGGCTAGGACCTAGAGAAGTTTAAGAAGTTTGCTAGGCAATTCTTCTTTGACAAGAAGGAGAGATTGTATAAGCGCTGTCATGAGGAGAAACATAAACTAGTAGTCCAAATTGATAGATGAATGTTCATGCTTAAATCAGTCCATGATGCCTTAGGACATAGGGGAGCCTATGCTACCAGGATGCTTATATAAGAGCGTTTCTGGTGGCCTGGTATTGAAGGAGATGTGCAATGGTATGTGGAAACTTGTCACAATTGTCAAATCAGACAAAAGACAGTAGTCAACAGAGAACCAACTGTAATTTATACTACCTCCATCTTTCAAACAATTCACATTGATACCATGCACATGACACCAGCCTCCAATGGCTGTAAGTACATAGTACATGGTAGGTGTGCCTTGTCTTCTTGGATGGAAAGTAGACCCCTGAGAAAGGAGAACTATAAAACCATTGGTCAATGGTTGTTTGAAGATGTGATTTGCCGCTGGGGCTGCATTGCAGAAATCATCACAGATAATGCTGGACAGTTCAAGCAGGTCACTGCCTGGTTGGAAAAGAAGTATGGGATTAGAAGTATTACTATCTCTCCTTACAACTCACCAGCCAATAGTAGGATTGAAAGGCCTCATTGGGATGTCAGGCAAGCTTTGTTCAAAGCCTGTGAGGATCGCACCAAGTGGTTCTGGTTCTTCTACCATGTAATGTGGAGTGACCGCATAACTATTAGGCAGAGATTTGGATGCTCACCATACTTCATGGTCACTGGTGCTCATCCTACTCTACCCTTGGATCTAGCAGAGGCCACCTAGCTGATAGAATTACTAGAAGGACCTCTGACTACTGAGGAGTTGATTGAATATCATGCTAGAGCTCTAGCCAAGCACCATCAACATGTGGAGGAAATGAGAGAGTGAGTTGGGAAGGCTAAGCTCCAATGGGCATTGAAGTTTGCAGAAGAGCATAAAAGCTCAATCAAAGACTTCAATTTTAAACCATTGGACTTGATACTAGTCAAAAACATGACTACTGAAAGTTTATTCAGTGCCAAGATGTTGCCACGTTTCCATGGGCCTATGGTAGTAATTGCCAAGACCCAGGGTGGTAATTACATTGTAGCGGAACTAGATGAGTCAGTTTGGCAAGCACGAGTAGCAGCTTTTCGAGTTGTACCTTACAAGGCTTGCAAAAAGCTAATCTTGCCTCAGAGCATAGAGAAGTAGGTAGATATTACACCTGCTAAGCTAAAAGAGCTAAGGGATGAACTATGAAAACCTACAGAGTTAATCACCAAAGACATCTCATTTGGCACAGTAAGGCTCCATGAGTCCACTGACCAGAAGTTGGGTCTGCCATCAACTGGTTAAAAGTCAAAAAAATAGGCTATGACATTTTAAAGAAATAGCAGAGTCCCAATCAATTCTGAGTTTTGAACAGTATGATGGCAGGATGGTACGGATAGTAGGCAGGGCCACTCAGGCAAGGCACTAGTCTATCTTGAGTAACCATGCAATATGAAGGGCATCCCCCCAAATTCAGTCAATAAAATAACTAAGGTTTACTATGGAATCACGGTGACCTAAGGCACCAACGTTCTAGTATGAATCTAGTCTATGACCAAACAAAGGAGTTGAACGTTGACGCTCCATGTCAGCGCTCAAGTTCAAAACAGGGGAGGGACAAACTTTCAATTAAATGTAGGCGCTGGTGTCAGAGTTTGGACCCTACAGAACATATCAACGTTCAAGGTCCGAGACCACGAAGGGGTGAACTTTGGATAAATAAGCACGGGGTACCAGCGTACTGGAGTTCAAAACCTAAGAAAAGCATTAAAACATGAGCTTTATAAGTCAGTGTTGATGTTCAAAACTAAGGAAAAAGAACCCGTACAAAAGTACCGGCGAGTTACGAGTTCGAACCCTCGCAGAGGCACTATTAATCTGAAAAGGATCAGGTTTAAGCCGTTGACTTGACAAGTCAAGTGTTCGAGTTCAAGTCTGGAGAAGGGAGAAATTTGCTATGAAATCGGCAATAAAAAGGGATCTTTAAAAAGAATTTATAGGATAATGAAGTCAACTTAAAAATCCTGCCGTTTCGGAACAAATGAATATATTGGGGTACTATGGAATAGAGGAAAGGGGAAAGCTATTTTAAGACTACACTAAGCAAAGGCAGCGCTGATGCTTACAGCGAGGAGGGCGTTTATACTGCCATGGCGTCTTTGGTATCCTCTTGATGGGGGTTCTGAAATTTGATATCTGATTCGTCATTACCCGACTGCGGAATAAGCAGATCAGAATGAGACCAGCATCGAAAATAAAGAGGGACGTACCGGCAGAGAAACCTGGAGCGCGTGAAGCAGTGAGCCAGCTTGATCGACCTTGGATGGTCCCAGAACCTTGCTAAGATGTGCTCAGCATCCCGAGATAAGCTTAAAAGTTTGAAGGGACAAGTTGAGCTGGTAGAGTTGGTGTTGCGCAGCAGCATCAACAGCGTCGCAATGCCTCTAGAGTTTGGCATGAGGAATGGTCTCGTCATTGTCAGCTAGCTGAACGGCATCAAGGACTTGATCCACCTCTGAGAGAAGTGGCATGGCCTCACTATCGGGAACATGGGTGGCTAAAAGAGAGAGAAAAGGCCATGAGAAGATCCAAAGCAAGGGGGAACTAAAGCCACTCACCGAGGGACGGTTGAACCTTCAGCTTTTTAGCCTTGGGCTTGCCGTCAGGCTCGACCTGGGGTGGGGAAAGGGAAATAGTCAGCGTGTCAAGACAACAGGCTACTAAGTCAAGCTTGCGTGCTTCAACTTATGTTAGCACGGCGTTTGACGGGGCGAGAGGCAGGTGTACCAAGCATTTCAACGTCTTTGTCTTGTGCACGACGTTGAGCCTAGAGACTGCAGGGATAAGCATGCAAAAATAAAGCATAAGCCAAAAAAAGAGCTTACTTCTTCACGCTCCTTCCTGAGTTTTTTGCATTGTGCAAAAGGAACGCAATGAAGAAAAAGAACACCTTCACATCGCCTGAGTTGTCAGCTGCACCACGGTCAAGCAAGGGAAGGATCTCAGAGAGGATCTCACAGAGACCTCTCTGTTCGGCAAGATGACTGAAGATGCTCTTGTCGGCAAATCGCTGCAAGAAAAATTAGACAGAAAAAAAGGAGGAGAAAGAATAAAAAAAGAAACGGACCCAACCAGCGCCACCTAAGAACTGAACACGGTCAGCAGGTGTGCCCAAAAAAGACCTAGCAGTGGTGCAGAGGCCCATTGCGGCTTCTGTGAACCACGGGTATTTGAAAACAGACACAATGGCCTTGTTACCATCATGCTTGACAGCGCGCTGGAACAAGCCATAAAAATCTGTCGGGACAAGCATAGGCTGGGGTGGCGGGACAGCTGGTTTGGGAGGCATCAAGATGATGACCTGAGGATGCAACTTGGCGCCAGATGGTTTGCGGGGAGCAGTTGGGGGGGCCATAAACGCGGCAGGTGGCACTAATGGTCATTTTGTACCGTGGTGGCTGTGATCGGGGGAAGAAAATAAGAGGGAAGTGTGTGGGAAGTAAAAAGAAAAATTTTGGGGCATGAAAAGTTTTCCTGCCAAGCCAAAAGAAAGTCAAGAACGCAGTCGGACTGGCAAGCTGACTGGGGACAGTCAGTAGATGGTGTGGGGGAGGTGATATGTCTGTCTCAAAGCAGAGACAGAAACTAAGGAAAAAGGATGACAAATATATAAAACACTAGTTTTATTGAAAAATCCTAAAAAGTCTATACAAGATAGCTGAAAACTGTAAGCACTTGTAATGGTCAAAAACCGTAGACTGGGACGCACGCACCTCAGGACACCAACCAGCATACCATCGGACAACCTAGCCAGCAACCAAAACGATGAAGTCTATGATATAACAGCAGACACGGCCGAGTTTGATGGCGATTCGATCATGACCAAAACTCTGAGATCGATCCTATCAAATGATCATGAACCAATCATGATTGAAGACTCGACACACCCATTGTCAATCCCCTACCCACACTACCGTTCACTCTAAATCTGCACCACTGATCCTACTGCAAAAGCGACGACCAGAAGCGCCAGGAAAGGAGCAGAAGAGAGGAAAGGAGGGAAGAAGAGAACAAGGTTTAGCCGACAAAACAGTGGGGAAACGTTTAGCCTCACTACCAAGTGACGGCAACGCGGCCACCACGGCCTAGACCCAGCAACATGTCAACCCAAATGCCCAGCACCGGTGGCAGGTCAAAGCTGGCTAAACACGCCAGTACAATGCGGTCTGTGCACGATGAAAATAGTATAAGAAGGGTGGAATTTGGGGAGAGTCAGGCAAGCAATTGCATTGCCACGGCTCGGAATCCCCAAGGAGCAGATATCTTAGGCCTACGAGCAGTACAGTAGCTTCGGGTTCAGTATTAATACTATTTTGACCCATTTTTGAGTGTGCTTTAAGCTATCTCTTAATAAATCAATTAAAAATTATACTACTATTACAAAGTACTAGTGCGTGCAACTTAGCCCCCACGATCTTTGTGAAATAAAGTAATATTTACTCAAAAGTCCAGTTCAATTACACTTGAGCTACTTTTACATAAATAAAACTTCTATTTCGCATCAATGCACTCTAACTTGAAAGCAAAAAGTGATTGTAGAAGGAGAAGCAGAAAACATAACTTTCTCCTAAGAATACACCTAGACACAGACCTCCATCAAGACTAGGAAGTCAAGAGGAATACTCTCTCTATCTAGCTCCTCTCAAGAGTGTGCTACACCAAACTCACAGCCTTATAAATAGTAACTCCACCAGTATCAAAGCAAAAACTCATCACTAGAAATCAGAGTCAAAACATGCCTTCTGCAAACCCAGCATCAAAGAACACAAGGACAAGCTAACAATTTTGACCACATCTGCTACAAGACCAACACACACCTATGGCAAGCAAACTAAATACAAACAAGATAGAACAAATCTACACTATCCGTACTCTATTCATGCTTTTACCAGTCAACGCTAGGAAAAGACTCCTGTTAAGAAGCCTTGAAAAACTACCTGAAGTTTGAGCTCACAACAAAAAGTGCTGAAACACTACAACAATAGCTGCATCTGACATGGACCAATCAAAGAACAAAGAAAACAATCTTTATTGGCCCTTCAAGTACCTCCTTCAATCCAAAACTCAACAAATACATCCCATTAAAACAAAGATAAGAAAGGCAATACTACTATGGTTGACTCATCCAGGAGCTTTTTTTCCCCATATTCTCCGTCTCCAATGGCTCACAGCACACTGAAACAGTCCCAAATTGTTCTTGCTGATGGCTTCAGAGGCACCAATCATCATGGGCTACCATGAGGATTCATGAACTCTTGCTCAGTCTTGCAGGCACAACACAGCATCAGACAGCCCCTAAGTCCAACTTAGGGACTCATGTATTACAGCCCTTATAAACAATGAGCCTTTCCAATCCCTACAACTCTCTGACAACTTAGCAAGAACTCCATCCAACTCTGGCAAGGGAGTTCCCTGTTGGCCACATCTCCACTCCCCTTTGGTTCAACCTATGCCCAGACTAGAGAGCTCATTTTGCCTAGTACTCAGAACCAAAGATGTGGGTACATGAGTGGCAAGCTAGCAATGATTCAGACCTCGTAACAACCAAGAATTTAAATCACTCATCCTTCAAATAACAGAAGACAACATCAAACTCTTCTTTTCCCAGTAGGAAAAAGCAATCACGAGCCAAAAAGCAGACTGCCAAAAGCCACCCTACCACTTTTGCATCATGGAGCTTTCTGACAAGGCATATAAAATCCTCACAACATACCCTACCATCTCGACTTTTAAGGCCATGGCCTTCTTTATACTTTACTCCCCCCTGATTTTATGCTTCTTGCTCTCCATCAAAGGCTTATTTTCAGCATATGTGACCAAACCACTGTGCAGAAAGTAGAATACAAAGTAACTAGAGTAGTTTGCAACACTTTTAAGACAAAACAATGACTTTGTATTTCTCCTCAAAAACAAAATCATAGATAACTTTACATCTCAACACAACCTTGAGCTGGCTATATCCATTCTAAAAGCAGAGGACTTTAATTTAAAGCAAAGAGACAGATTTGGAATGTGTATTTTGCTGCCATACTACTAATAAGACAAGGATATTTTGCTCTATTACTGATCACCAAGTCTATGACATTTGTCAATCTTGACTGCGGATGCGCAAACTCTCTTGCTGAGGATGCTAGACTCTATTGCTACAATTGTAAAGATGTGGACCACAATCAACCACACTGCAAGTATGTGAAGCTTGATAGATGGTTTTCAAACATGGGTGCCAGTAGTAAAATTGAAGAAATGACAGAATTTACAGCTCCCAGCAAGCAAAATAGAGGCAACGATAATGCAGACAAACAATGTAAAACTCCCAGAAGCAGAGGAAAAGGCTTCTATAGCAAATTTTTGAACACTTTTGAGCATAGAACTGAAAGATTTTAAATGCAGTTACATCTATATATATACATAATTTATACATAGAAGTAGTCCAAAATAATATAGAACTTACTTTTCTTTCTTTAAACTTCCTTGGATTTATTGCAAGGGTGAATTTACTGGGCTTAAGAACAACAAGTAATCTAAGTAGAACTCTTTAGCTGGGCCAGAAAGTACTTAGACAGCATCATATTCACAAGGGTTGTGCTGTGTAACAATTCTGCTCTTGAAATACTACCCAAAAACTATTATCTGATATTACAAAAAAATTACAAACATCACAGGATTATATATACAGCAATAGTAAGCTCTGATCAAGCAAAAAGAGACTATGGCAATACCATCATCCATGACTCTAAGGATGGCCCAAGAAAGATTGGTAATGGTTCACAAAATGCTCATAGTTCATTAGAGAATATGAACTCTCACATGCACCTAGGCAACAATGAGTGAAACCTCAGTGAAAACACTGAATGCACCTGTTCTAAAACAGGGGCACGATGGCTCAGCTGGCACCATCGTGTCCCTGAGGGGGTACTGTTACCTCCAAGTAGTCGGGGGTTCAAACCTTGGCTGTGCCCACCTGGACACACCTTAGACACCACGTGGGTTATTTCAACGCCGCCAAAAAGCCACCGCCTGCACGTGATGATTAGGGAGGCTTTGTTGTGCAGGCCAATATGAGTTATCAATCAGCACGTGACTTGATGAAGCAATGTGAACACTGCACTCCTGTCCGAAACAGGAAAAATAGTTAGGGTTGCCCAGTGGGAAGGAATTGGGAGAGGTCAAACTTGCTGACCAAGCATGTCCTAGTATAGGTGGGTGGGAAAAATAGGTGTCAATAGTTCGATCAGGCTGCCGACGCATTGTGTGGTCCATCGGATGAGCCGGCACGGCTGTGAAGGTCGGAGCGTAAGGCTAAGATTTGATCAGCTGCTTATCGTCGGCAAGCTAGTTTAGCGGCCGGCCAGGAACTGGCAGGCGGCAGGCTGTCATCAAGCCCACTCATGCTGGCTCATACCGTTGTGGGTTCCGAATCTCGGGATCGTTCTCCGAAAAATACCATCCGAGTGCAGGGGAGGTTATAGTAGCGTGGGGCCTTACCAGGAGTGCTGGCTATATGAGAGCCGTTTGGCAATTGGACTACTAAGTCCTACACCAACCGGGCACCGGCAAGCATTGCTGAGAGTAGAAGGGTTTGAATCATAGGGACGGCACATTAATGGCGGATAAGTTGGGACTTTAATACGGGTTAAAAAATCCGTACCTTACTATACCGTGAGACCTAGAACACAAATCACCCAAGCTGTATAGCACGTAAAAATAGGTCTATAAATAAACTGATTCCTCCTCTTCCTCCTCCTTGACATATTCATTATCTGACAACTCCTCAGGGTCAGAGGCCTCCCCAGCCT
>QLOM01004676.1:0-21780 GCA_003313785.1 Termitomyces sp. MG148 | reverse complement strand
TATACAAGCACATGAATTGACATTTTGTGCAGCTGGCGATGATATCTGTGCGGGCGGAGATCTTATTCTTCCTGCTCATCTCAGTTACGGTGCTGTGAGTGTCCTTTGCTCATCGGGTTGACTCTTTAGTGACATGATATCCTGGTATAGGACGCTGGTCAAGCTGCTAGCTTTGTGGTCTCGCAGATTTAGGTAGAATGGTTCAGCTGCATTTACATTGTCAGATTTTTGGTTACTCCTGATTGGCCTGATAAACCCGTTGTCCGTAAGGTACTGTTATCAATTCTGAGCATTGTAGGAAAGACAATGAACAATGAATATGGCATCGAAATCGAGGGCTCGTTTAGATATCACATTCTTCATCTTTTTCTGACAAGCATAGGGTGACTGGTAAATTTTCCTAAAATCGTAACTCGATAGTTCAACAATCTGTCGACCTAAACATGAACAGGTTCTTGTCCAGGAAGTACTCATTTTGCAATCTATTTATTGACAGGCGCCTTGGCAGGAGGCAATGAAGCCTGAATCGGTGATTCGCAAAGCGGCACGACAACGTTCTCTTGAAGTATCGTAACAGATACCTATTGACGAAGTGAATTGAAACGTATGTAAAGTAAAATGAATGAGTGGAGATCTCATGTATATCATGGGCAGTCACAGTTTATCGGGAAACGCGAATGTTCGCACTTTTGATGCCCGAAAGAATGGATGCCTTTGCGGGCGTGTTTAGATGCGCTAAGGGAAATTACCAGTTCTTAAGTCGGTTGTTAAGCGTGCGCCGTCATTATAAAAATGTTCCTGGATAAATATTTTCTTCTGCCTTCTGCCTTTTTTTGATTCTTAAACCTTCGATTCTTTCAATGGTATAACCATTTCGTAGGTTTGAATCACGATAGAAATTGCTATAGAATTTACGAAACGCGCAAGAATGATTCGACTATGGCCCTCAGCTGACGCACTGCTTCAAGGACATTCCTTCTCGACCTGATGAAACCATCAAGGTCATGTAGTTAACACGTCGGAACGTCGAGTTTAATGCTCAAGACAGAATCACCCGATTGATACAATTTCACTTCTTCTACGAGTTCAGCGAGTTTCTCGAACAGTGACTCTCCCCAACGACAATCCCGAAAGTTCATGTCGGTTCCTGAAGTTACCTATCGTAGATGAGAAACAGATTACAGAAGAAACCAACAGCTAACAACTAAATCCCAGAGGTTAAAATGGCGCAGATTACAGCTCCAAGTGTATTTTGTAATTTCGGAGTATCTATACCAGAATTTGGTGCACTGCATTCGCAATCAAAGATAAGCTTGGAATATGGCCGAGTACTTGTGTCGTGTCATTGGAAGACAGTAGTGGTTAGATGGGCCACGATAGATACAGCCTCCTGTAATTGCACACCTCTGACGACTCCTCCAAAAGTGCTAACAGATTTCCAGGACCCTTACACATAGCAAATACTTAAACATGGCAAGATCATTGGCCATTCAAACTCAGAAGCCACATAGACACGATAACTCACCGAGACAGGAAGTGGTCCATGGGTACGGATAAGGTTTTGTATTCAACCTGGTTTCCTTGTCACAGCTTTTGTCCGAGAAAGGCTGCCGCATCGTCGAAATATTGACCTACCACACAATATATGCGAGCACAGCAGGTATATAATCGATACAGCATGCATGTAGAGAAACTGAGCCCTTCCCAGGCTCCAACCAAGTTGAATAGGCATGATAGCCTTCAAGTCATTTCCGACAAACCGCACAGTGATGCAGTACAGAACACTTAAAGGCTGGGGTCAATTTTGACCCCAGAGGGGAAAATGAGGAAGGAACATAGGTACGCATGAGTTTCTTTGTGAAAAGTGACACTGTGCCGAAGAACCACCTCGCAAGATCTAAATGAAGATTTAGATGCCGTTGAAAGTGAGGTCTGAGGTCTGAGGCTTGAGGACTAGTGAGGACTTCGTTATTCATTTGTGAAAGTTATATTGTTTAGTTCATGACAGTCATGACTCGGAGGAGATTTATCCGTAACAGACTCGTAGGCAGTTTCGCAATTCACAGAATGTGATGGGGTCGTAGTACTAGTGGATTCTCGGTGATTTCCTTATTTATAATCACTTATGATCGTCTTCCTCACACAACTTTCTGCAATTCTTATATCTTTGCATTAGGCTGTCACATACGAAGCAAAAGCTTCTCTTAGTGCTAGGCCCAGAAACCAAAGTACATCAAATGACATAGCTTGCATACCGCGATAATGTTCTCAATCTGAATCCGATAGCGATGGTCATGGCGCTCAGGGCCAAACCGTACTTCGACAAGATAACCATTGTTCACCATATGCCCGGACCCTTACAAGATCTTGCTTTTAGTAACAATTAGGGTGAGGATCTTATTTAAAGGATCGTTCTTGAAAGCTCACCCCATTTGACCCTACGATGCAGGTTGCCCGCGAAAATCTCGACGCTACAATTCAGCAACTATTGAGCTATACCCCCAATTCTCTGCCTCAAAATCCCGACAACCTTGCATGCGACCTCACTCTCGCACCAATTTCATTTTATGACTTCCATGTCGACGATCAACTCTCGTTGAAGAGAGTTGCCCTGTTGCCATCTCTGACTGCCGACCTTGCCAAAATCGTCGACCGCGCCATGAACAAAATCAAAACTGACGGAACGGCTCTTCCAACCGGTGGTTCACACGTCCTTCTACGGTCGCCTACGAATATCAAGCACGTCGACGATGGCAGAGCGGTCAGTGAAGTGTACAAGTCAGCCATAGCCAACTACATAAACCCTATTGCATCTATGCTCTTGCTCCATCCGCATGCACCTTGGTGGACCTCTAGTCTTAAGTTTGGGCGATGTGAGCTTTCACATACTAGACATCCAAGAAATTACTCTCTGCATGAAAATGCTGGCCTGTCTTTCCGCGTGGATCCTGATGACAAGTCCTCGTTACCTGCTCAAGCGGCTTGGGATTCGATGGAGAGATCCCGGCGAAAGTTATTTGAAAAGGCTGGCGGACTCTTCCCTCAGCTTGCGGTGTTCCATTTCTATTCTGAGGGCGACCCACAATCGGAGCGAGGGCTGAGAGATATCGACAAGTATTTTTCTCGACCTTTCAATCCCAGATCACATACATCTGCGCCAGGATGTAGGCCAGCGAAATCTGGACGCCCGGTTCCACCAGACGCTATCAATACAGCATGGGGGGATATAATTGCGTCGTTGAATGGTGGACGTCGACGGAGCTCCCGTATTTCCGCCCGAGGACGTAACGGTTGCAAGAGCGGCACTCGATGGGTTAAAGTGATCCTCCCTCACGCGAGTCCTCACTTGAAAAAGGACAATCCACAGAACTTTTCTAAATCCATGTTGCTTCATGTTAGTGCTTTCTGTCGCTTCTATATTGTGAATCCTCATGCTCATGATTGTCCCTTAGGCATGGGCGCGAGCCGTTGAGGTTGACGCGACATTTATTGTCATCAATTGTGCCAACCATGAGCGGATCGGTTATCGACATCGCGAGAGCCAGACGTTGTTCATCTCTGAGATCATTGACGTTCCGAAGTGCGCAGACCCGTCTTACACGAAACTTCACTTGGGATTGTATCTCTCTATTATTGAGGATGCATTGGAGAGGACTCGCCATATCATCGAGAAGGAGTCTCGACTTGCACGACCCGTTGCGCAGGAAGAGAGTTTTACGACGTTGAAGCGGAAGCGTGGCGATGAAGATGTTTCAACTCCGGCTCTCAGAAAACGTCCCCGGACTAGAGCTGCTTCAGCGAGAGAGTGTGTTCGTAGGCTTGATGCCCGTAAGGTTTTAGACGTACGTCGTTTTTTTGTCAAGTCGCAACTCCCAACCAATCCATGAAGACAGGAAATAGATGACGAGATGGAGGGTCGATGTCTGGCTCTCCTGCGCGTTCAATATCTTCATTACAACTCCTTCGCGCCGTCGTCCTATTGGAAAAGTGACAGGCCCAACCCTCGGCCCAAAAAGGCGGACGAAGTTTGCAGCCCTAAAGATTATTTCGTGATAACACTCACCTCTGCACTTTGTGACGGCTCAACTGGGCATGCTCATAGAGCCACCCTCGAGCTTCTCGGACGAGATGGTAAACCTCGGACGTACTCAAATATTGTCGTCAAGCTGGCTACAGAGCCTAAGGCCATCACGCGCCTGCAGAACGAGTATAAAGTATATGAGCACCTTAAGGCATCTGACGTCAATGGTATACCTCGTGTGTTTGGTATCTATTCAGATCATGAGGTCAAAGCGACGATTCTTGTCATGAGTGAGGTCGGGGAAGCGCTATGGCAACGTCCGCTCCTGAAGTCAGGTGCTATCCAAGTCTCTCCGGAAGAAAGGTTAGTTCCAACTCTAGACACCGCAACCCCAAATCTGACAACTATCCAGAGAGGGTTTCATTAATGTCCTCAAGTCAATCCATGCAGCAGGCGTGCGCCATCGTGACGTGCGAATCATGAATATGGCAGTTAAGGATGACGGCTCCGTCGGCATCTTCGACTTTGACATGGCCGATATCGTCGCTTCTGAGGCGTCTCGGGAGCGCGAAATGGCTCATTTACTTGATCTTTTGGATGGCAAGGAACTGCCGTGGGAGCCTCAACGAACTTTGGGGACTCCTGATAACAGCAGACCGTACGATGCCAATGATGCGCATGAGTATGTGGAGGTGGAGGGTATTATGTATGAAGAAACAGTGCTTGTCAGGACGCAGCCGCGTCGTTGAGCTCAGGCTCTTCCTATTCATTATGAACCTATGAACGTTCTCAGCCCAAAAGGAGGATGCTTGAGTCCATGGGACCGAGCCCAAATTAGTCTCGAGAACCCGGGTCAGAGATCAGTCACTGAAACTTGACCCTCATCAATAATGATTGAATTTACGTAAATGCCAACTCGCAGTTCGTTTTCATATAGCCAGGAAAGAGCTTTATCTGTGTGCATACTTATTGACTGTCGCCGTACTTTATTGTCAACAATTTATTTTCGGGACACGTGAAATGACCCTTTTGGCAATTTACCAACTAGGTGCCGCTGTGCGTCACCAGTACTGGCGCCAATGAACTCCTTGTCTCCCTTCTGCCACAACAATGTCTGAAGGCATGTCCTCGTCCTGGAGATACATTTCTTCCGCGTCGTCGCGGGTATCGTCCCTAAGTTGGGACTACATCAATGTCGCTCGGGCCAAAATTTCGTACAAGACCAGGAATACTTCTAGCGCGTTGGACGACCAAGAACAAGGTCAAAGGGGTTGGCGAGCATGGGCAGGTCAAAGATTGAGGCTCAGAAAAGGAACCGAAGATGGAGTGACCAAATTGAGCAATGAAACTCTGAATCTATTTCCAGGCTGGGCTGTGCGACGATACAGGAGACCATCAAGTGGCGACATCGAAGGCGCGTTCTTCTGGTTCTTGTATGAAAGTATGCACTTTGACAGTTTCGATTCCATGCAGACGCCTTTGAAGTGGAGGTCTTCGTCTCGGGCTTTGCGATAAGCCATCGTTCATTGGAAAACGCTAGTCGTTCGCAACGGGCGTTTATCAGGCTGGCAAAAGGTGTGGCATGGCTATCATGATGTCAATGTGATGAAGCGCTGCGTTTGCTGCGTTTCAGAATACTTGCAGTTGTATGCCCGAAGGACGTGTCTGAAAGCTCGCTTGGATGTTGCAAGGAGCACTGTTCGCGTTTCACAACTTGACCTGTTGACAACCTTCAAGGATCATTCATCATTTCTGAATGAGAATATTCTCTTCTTTTTCGACTGTCGTCTTCAAAGTCTGTCTTCCATGGGTTTACTAATCATATCGCAGGTTTTGCATCATTACCCAAGATCACCGCAGACGCCATCGAACCAGAACCACTGATTCGACTATCGCCCTCAACTGAAGCATTACTTCGACAGAAGGAACTTCCTCCTCGGCCCAATGAAATCACGGAAGACTATGTACTTGATACATTGGAGCGTCAACTCGAGCGCGTCAAGACAGAATCACCCGAGTTATTCAACTCCTCTACGAGTTCGGACAGCTCCTCGAAGTGTGACTCTTCCACGCCAGACAACGCTTTGAAGTTAGTGTCTCGAGATGTTCCCGAGATTACTATCCTCGACCGCGTGGTAGGCTCGTCTTTACCCGCAGAAACTCTCCGCAAGCTGCACGACAACTTAGAACAGCGCCTTCAGCCCTTCTGGTCTAGTGTTCTCGCATCTAGAACAGTCCGCATCCACCTTTTTGGATCTCCTCACCATTATACCTCTCCCAACGAAGCTGAAGACGAAAAAGAGGCCATCAATGAAGAGACTAGCAGCTATGGTCCTGTAGACGCACAGGACGTAATTACTGGTGCTGATGGCAGCTTCCAAGCGCGTTTCGTAATCAAGTGGGAGGATTTATGCCAGAATCCTGGCGCACTTCATATCGCGTTTGGGAATAAGCTTGAGGAGCATGACTTGCTCGTTGCTGCACAGATTCAGCCTGTGATCGACACTCCGTTAGCGTCATCGAACCTCGATAGTCATAGCAGGAATGGCTCTACTGCCGCTGCTGCTATTAAGAGTGCACAGGACACCTCTGTCTCGCAAATCAAGACTTTACGTATTCCCATCACCCATTCGCCGATTCGCGTCATCTCAGATATCGATGATACTGTCAAGTTGTCGAATATATTGGAGGGTGCCCGTGCTGTTTTCCAAAATGTATTTGTGAAGGATTTGAAAGAGAACATTATTCCTGGGATGGGAGAGTGGTATACGTCGTTGTGGGACAAAGGTGTCCGATTCCATTATGTAGTAAGTTTTTCCTTGACGTATACCCTGGACGCTGCTGATTTTCTTGACCACAGTCGAATGGACCGTTCGAGCTTCTTCCTATTGTTAACGAGTTCTTCCAGGTTTCGCATCTGCCTCCAGGCTCGATCAGGTTGAAGTCTTACGCTGGCCGTTCAATATTCCACGGCTTACTCACTGCACCTGCGACGCGCAAGCGTGCAGGCGTAGTTGATGTGCTTGACTCCTTCCCTGAGTCACGGTTCATCCTTATCGGAGACACAGGCGAGCAGGATATGGAGCTCTACGCGGAGTGGGTCCTTTCCCTTCTGCTACTGCTGCATTCCATTCTAACCAAAATTCTAGACTCGCTCGTGAACGTCCCTATCAGATACTCGCAGTCTTCCTCCGCGATGTAGAGACCGGTGATCCCATCGACGATCCCACCGGCTGGAAGGCCCTTGGTGTCACTGGCTCAAAGGAAGATACGATGCAGCCGCGCACTCGAAGAACAAGGACTCTATCAAATTTCTTGAGTAGCAGCGCCACATCACAATCTCGTAACGAAAGCAGCGGCAACTTCTTCACATCTACCGCTATTACTGCCGAGCCCGAACCGGCGAAGTCGTCCGCTGCTCCTTCCTCGTTCGCCCGGTCACCCTCGAGCGCATATAGTCACTACAGCAGCTACAATCCTATCCCTATCATCCATGCGCCAAACGGGTCGGTGCTGTCGAAGTCTTCGACTTTGTCGTCGACTTCATCAGGGTCGAGGATGACAGAAGGCGAGAAGAGAAGAGCTGTGCTGCAGGCACGGGTGCACCTTACGCGCACGCTTATGCCAGGACATATCCCGCTGAGAGTGTTCAGGAATCCTAGTGAATGTGTGGAGGCCGATGAGGTATTGGGGAGGGAACAGCCTGCTGTAGTGTCATCATAGAGTTTTGAGGAAAAGCAATTATTTTTTATTTTCACTGTACGGTGAGATCTTCTTTGTTCAATTAGCGATTTTTGGTGCTCATTTAGTACATTCAATAGTTTGTGTAATGTCAGGACACTGAATACATTCCTGATCCCTATCGTATTATTCATTGTATTTCTTTGGTCACCATCTAGCAATTTGTACTACTTTTGATTACTCCCCGGTTGAGGGTGCCTCGTAAGGTGCTTGTATGATCTTTCTAGGCCTCCATTTGATTGCCATTCTCCAGTGTGTGTAATCCGATTTCATTTATTTCTAGACATGTTGACCAAGCTGGGACAACAGAAATGATATGTTTCCACTATTTGTGGCTGTTTCAATGACATCATTCGTCCACACCTTCAAGACAGCTGGCTTTTTGTGTCGACCATGCCTCTTCTAGCCAGAACTAAAACTTTACGAATCGCTGTGAGCTCAAACACACGCAGTTCAAGAATACTCTAACTATGGAAAGGCTCACGGTGTTAGGTTGCTTCAGTTGGGTGCAGATACAGCAAAGCTCCGGAACAATGTTCATCATAGCAAGCCCTTTGTTGTGAAACTTCATGAGGACTCTTTTCATTCATTTAAATGCGACTCACCAAACTTAGAAGCCTATGTCACGAAAGAAGAGTTGTTCACAATGTATAAACAGATGCAGACGATTCGCCGGATGGAAATGGCGGCAGAAAGCTTATATAGGTCACGTTTCATCCGTGGATTCTGTCATCTTTCGACTGGACAGGTATGTTCACACATGCTTTCACCGTACAAGCTTTCAGAAGTTTGTCTTTTAGGAAGCGGTATCAGTTGGGACAGAGCATGGTATCCAACGTAACGACCGTATCATTACAGCATACCGGTGTCACCCCTTTGTCATCCTTCGAGGCGGAACCGTCGCACAAGTCTTCGGTGAACTCCTCGGTCGCAGAAGCGGCATATCTCATGGCAAAGGCGGTTCCATGCATATGTTTACAGAGACTTTTCTTGGAGGGCATGGGATTGTTGGTGCTCATGTTCCCGTTGGGGCTGGGATTGCTTTTGCACAGAAGTACATGAATGAATCGCAAGCGACATTTGTTCTGTATGGAGATGGCGCGAGTAACCAAGGGCAGGTAGAAGAAGCTTTTAACATGGTAAACTTCGTTTTTGATTCACATAATATGCTTCGTTATAATTGTCTTATATCACAGGCGAAGTTATGGGACCTGCCAGCCGTCTTCATCTGCGAGAATAACCAGTATGGGATGGGCACCTCGTCAGAACGTAGCTCTGCGAATCCCTTGTACTATACACGTGGTGACAGCATCCCCGGTATACAGGTCGATCCCAACAATGACATCGCATATCCTACTTCTAGCTCACATTTATCACTAAGGTAAACGGTATGGATGTCCTAGCTACGCGTCAAGCCATTCTACACGCCAGAAAGTGGGCGGTGGAAGAAAATAAAGGGCCTTTAATTCTCGAATTTGTGACGTACCGCTATGCTGGTCATTCGTGAGTATTCATCCGTCTTTCGATTTTTCTTCTCGCCTATGATGCCTCAGAATGTCTGATCCCGGGACTACGTACCGACCTCACGAAGAGGTACAACAAATGCGTAGTACCAAGGACCCAATCCGCGGACTTGCACGTTACATCGTAAGCTGGGGTTTAGCCACTAGTGATGATTTGAAAGTCAATCCACTATCGCCTTTTCTTGAGCTTTATTCATTTTATGCGACAAAGCAGGAAATCGAGAAAGAAGTCAAGGAGACCGTTGATCAAGCTGTCGAAGAGGCCCAAACTGCTCCAGAGCCTCCGGAGGAGGACTTATGGAAGGATGTCTATAATAACGGTGAGGTTACGCCGTCCAGGAAGGGACGTGAGCGCGGAGAGGTTTGAAGTTCATTCCGCGTAACGACGACATTTAATCACCATCTCTTAGGTCCATTCTTACGCCTAGGCTTCACAAATTTTGAACAAATCACCAGTCGTACTACACCGTAAACCGCAGACAACTTGCAGATATGTAACACGAAGACTTTGAAAATCACAGCGAGAAGCGGCAAACAGACCACATATGTACAAGATTCAAGGACAGCGTGTAATTCTTCAGGTACCAGTTAGAACGACAGTGATTTTTCTGGATCAAGTTGGGATTCATCAAGGATAATGGGTTCTTTGCGTTCTCTTGTTGCTCAATGTATAACCGAATGACTGATATCTGGACTAACCCACAATATGTCGCCATCAACCCAGAATAATTAGCTAATTGGATGGACGAAAACCAATCCTGACAATACCGCACTGGATACTGATCTGACATCTAAAGATGTGGGAGAGATGTTAGACGCACACCCTCACCGTGAGCTTAACCGGACAAACGTTGGACGCTCCACAGATCGCCTGGGAATTGGCATACAAAAACATCCATTTTCTCCGTTGTTTTCACCTTCAACCTAGTCACGAGTCTGTGAAGTTCACATGGTGGCAATCTTGTCAACTTTCTCCACCTCCGAGTCGATGCCCCATCTTCTCTTCGATATGTCCGTGACACGTGTAGATCATGGACACGAGGATCCGGTACCTGAGAGCAGGGATTCCTCACTATTGGCGAGATCTGAAAAAGTATTATAACATGGTGGCATGTGTCGGTCTATCCTTGGAACGATTGGACCTAAGTCACGTCAATTTCCAAAGTGGTGTTTGATTTTCACGCACTGTAATTGGATGCCTTCTCAGTTACAGTATATATATCAGCCAGGGCTCTCCCAGTGAAGATGTGGGATAGTACCGTGATTCTCTCGACAATGCTCCGACCTCTCGTTCTCCTTGCTGCTCTGTGCGTAGTTCATGCCACAATTCTCTATGCAGGAGTTAACGAGGTGAGATTTGGGGATTATATCGTTCTTTGCTCGCCTATTTACACCTTCCCCTAAGTCTGGAGGCGAATTTGGTGTGTTTGCACCCGTCGACACCCCAGGATTCGGTCTTCCTGGCCGCTTTGGCGTTGATTACGCGTTCATAAACAAGGTTTGTTGAATCTGTGCCATTAATTACCCCTACTTATCATGGTATTAGTCTACTGTCGATATCTTTGTCGATCAAGAGAAGATCAACTTCTTCCGTGTTACCTTCCTCATGGAACGCATGTGCCCTCTTTCTTTTGGGTTGGGTAGCCGTTTCAACGAAACCGTAAGACATGATAATTTTGGCATATTTCAACTTACCGTACACTTTTTCCAGTACTTCGCTGAATATGCAGATGCAGTAAACTACATCACACTCACAAAAGGGGTATATGCCTTGCTTGACCCCCATAATTATATGCGTTACAAGTGAGCCTCCTTTGGAGCCTTTTATCTTCACAGCTCACATCTACTAGCGATCCGTCTCAGCAACCGTTCTCTGGTAGCGTATGTACTTCCATTGTACTGATTTGTCATGCAACAATCTTCTGTTCAGGTCATCGGAAACTCATCAGATCCTACTGCAGCCACGACCGAGCAATTTGGCGAGTTTTGGGCAGAGATGGCGCGCCGCTTCCAGACAAATCCAAAGGTCGTGTTTGGTATCAACAATGAGCCTCACGACATGGTATTTTATTTCAGATCTTTCGTGTTCCTATAGGGATTCTGATTGCTCCTCGCCCTCTCCAAGCCTACTGAACTCTTGTTGGAGAACAATCAGGCTGCCATCAATGGTATACGGTCTGTCGGAGCGGAACAACTTATCCTTGCACCAGGCAACGGATTCACTGGTGGCCACTCTTGGACGCAAGTTACGGGAAACAATGACGCTCCTTCGAGTGACTTCATGAATATGCTCAAAGACCCTCTTGAGAATCTGGCAATTGATATACATGAAGTGCGTATGTGTAACCTGTCAGAAAAGTTCTATCTGCAGTGTTCGACACTTTCTTTGATCATAGTACCTTGGTCAGTGGTCGCTCTGTAGTCTCTACGTATCTGACAGCTAGCTGAATTAGACGTTGATTTCTCCGGCTCCCATGACAATTGTACTCAGCCTGGTATGGTTGCGAAGTCAGTAACGATCTAGCACAGCTCATGTCTAATCGATAGCGCCCTCGAACCTCGCGGCACTCACGACCTGGTTACAAGAAAACAACTTAAAGCAAGAAACAGCTTCTTTTGGACGTCTTTCATCGGAAGTACTGATATGGGGACAGGGCCATGATCACTGAGTTTGGAGGAGGAAATAATGAGGGCTGCTTCCAGGTTCGTGAGGTGGCCTTGCCTTTGATTAAGTTTGACAGACGTTTCCAAGATGATTGACGAAATGCTCAACTACATGGAGGACAATGACGAATACATTGGTTGGTCGATCTGGGCTGCTGGGCCTCGTATGTCGCCCCTTCCCATGTTTCCTGAACAGTACTTATGGCTTCTCTACAGTCTGGGGTACCTCCTCACCTTGCTGTGGTACAGATACAGGCAGCCTTGAGCCTGGAATGCTCAATGACGAGGGTCAACCTGAGTATTTCATCTCCCTACCTTCATGGTCGAGCTATCTTTTAACTTAAATTGGAACTAGTGCATTTAACACTGTTTGGGCTAATGCTATTCGACCAAACATTCCAACGGGTATGCTGTGTTGTAACCTTGTGCATCCCAAACACCTGCTGACAATTTATTCCAGTTTTGAAACGGTCAGGAGTATCCAGTCTTACTTAGGATAAATCCTTATACCTTGAGGTCTTTTTCTCCATGAATGTTGTTGAAATGTCATCCAATTCTCAGTGAATGAAAAGCCGTCAACTGAAAATTTCTGTTTTTTGAACATTCACTGATCACAGAATTATCCATAAACGAAGTCCAGCCAGTCAAAATTTATAAAAAGCTGGATGCATTCGACCTGTGTTTGGGATTGAACGATCAAAAAGGTCTTAAGCCAAAGGAAGCCTGTACATGTGGCGACCGTCACACGCATCGCTTGATTCCTTTCTTTTGCCGACGCCCGGCTATCCCTATTACCTACAGTACATATAACTTAGGGCCTTTTCGGATTGGAGTTGGGCTTATGGCTAACCCGGGTTTAAGGCGGGTTAGTGGAATTCCAACGATAACCCGATACAAATAAAGTATTCGGAAGTTGTGGGTAGGCTGGGTAGATTTTGTTGTCACGGTCTTGTAACACTGGCAACAGCGGCTGGCATCAATCGACTTAGTAGAGATAAGATCAATTGCTTAGTGACTAACTGTGACTATTTTGTGACTAGTGCTCTCAAACCCGGTCACTGGGCTAGAGTTAACCCGACTATTTGTTCATAACCCTGGGTTAGCCATAAGCCAAACTCTGATCCGAAAGGATTTTACGGTCCTTGTCGTTGTTAAACAGAATTTTGCAATCCAGGACTTATCCCAGTTCACGATTGACTATGTGACGACACCGTTACCTTATCGCTCTTCACAGCCACAGCCATCCCATCAATTGATCAGGCTAAAACCCATCACAATTCTGAACCGACCCATAAGTATAGCTATTTTGTTGAAAGTGGGCTGTTCAGTCTGGTGGATTTACCTCATTCCTCCTCGATGGCACATGCACATAACTTTCCTAAGTCTCTTTCTCTGCTCCCGCTCGAGATAATCGAAGCAATCCTTTCTGAAATTGACCAAGTCCCAGACCTGCTATCTCTGGCTTTCACTTCGCGAGCCAACGCTGATATCGTAATCCCAAGCCATACAGAGTATCGTAAACTTCGCATTCGCACCCCAATGTCTGCAATGTGGGCACATCTTGCACAACGCGCTGACCTCGCTCGCAACATCCGTGAAGTTCAACTCTGTGCGCGTCAAGACTACACCGCGCCAGATCGGTTTCCTGTCTCTCTGGTTAATAATTCACTTCAGGACTACGATGAAGAGATTCGTATCAACCACCTTTGCACGGCTTTGAAGCACATGAAAAGGCTCACCACATTTGTGTGGCAATATGAGGCGGACGCCAAAGCGGGTCTCCGGACATTGGATCACCGTCATGAAGAAATGATTCTGTCATCTCTGGGTCAAGCACCGAATTTACGACATTTGATGCTTGGGGGACAATGTGGAGTGCATGTGCGGGATGGAAAGGGAATTGAGAGGCAGTTATATCCAGTGCGTTTTAACAGAGATTTGATACCCTCTTCAAAGCAATTTGACAATGGTTCGTTAAGTTGTGGAATATTACTAATCTAGAGTCCATATCCTTGCGCGGAGCGGTTTGGGCGAACAAATCGAATGCTGCCCACATCGTCCATTTCATACAACGCTCACCTAACGTCGAGGTTTGCTTGACCTACAACTTTTCATTCCATACCAACTAATCATTGCTTAGCATTTGGAAGTTCCTATGGAACTGAATGGTTTGGACACCTGTTACCTTCCGCGCCTCAAAAGGGTTGGACTCCCCATGACCTTAGGAGCGATCGCAACGAGTCTCAATGGCGTGATTGCGAACTCTGTAATAAGATTTCTTCGTTGTAACACAACCATTGAGGTGCTTAACTGGAATGCGGTGCTCACATCTTTGTTGCCGCCGGACGCCCTTCCAAACCTGAGGTGTTTGTCCAGTAAGAGTGACATCGTAGCTGGTTTAGAGATGTCAGAATCCATCCGCAGGCCGATGGAATGTCTCGATCTATGGGATGCAGATGCTAGTCGTCTCACCGGATTACAGACTTTTGATACTTCCTCTCTACGGAAATTAAAAATTGCTAGTGTGCGTTCTCTAGGATCCCTTCGAGTTATTGCACAGAAATTTTTAGGCATTACTTGGCTTTGGTTACCAGGGAGACGCATGCAACGCCGTTCGACTGGATGGGTTATCGTTGAATATGAACTCGTGCGTGATCAATTGTTCCTCGTAGGACTCTAATCGACTGATGAATAACATTTTTTGACAGTCTCAGTTGTTAGATATTCTGTCATGCTTCCACAATCTTGAGGTTTTTCGTGGCTCAGCACTTTGGGAAGCTGTCGGTGGTAATTCCGAGAAGGAACGGATGCACATCGCGATCATTGAACTCATTGAGCGCTGCCCCCGGCTACGTCAGCTTGACCACTGCAGCTTTCACGAGAAGCGAAAAGCAGCGAAACTTATCAAGATTCACAGAAAGAAAGGCATAGATGGCGAGTTGGAACGAGTCTGGTATGAAGTGTTGCGGCCACCAGCTGGGTATGTCTACATTCGCGATTACCGTGATTATAATAGCTATTCTTTTCCCACCTCTTGCGCTGATGTTCTCTGTCACTTTTTCGTTATTTTGTGTTCCAACTACATATGAAAATCGAGAACTGATTACGATCACCACAGGGACATTTTTGACGTCATGACGAAGGTCTTTGATTAATTGCAGTTACTTGCCCGCAAGAATTACCGCGATCTTCAATCATTTGTCTCTGTAATGTCTTACTATCAACATCAGCTGTCAGCGAGGGAAGGGACGAGTCTTGAGCTTCATTTCCGACAAATTAACAGAAGCTGTTTATTGATGGTTCAGCCAAATATCTGAAAACCCCATTAAAATATATTTGTTCCCAGTAATAGGAAATCACAAGCACTACTGGTGGTCAATACTTCCTCAAGAAATAGTCAGAAAGAAATTTGTTGTAGTTGTGCCATCTCTTTGTCAAGTTTGTCAAGTTTTTGCCTTGGAAAAAGACAATTTTCATTGTTTCAAACCTTTTCCCCTTAGAAATATGTGCACTGAAACAGCAGTGAAGTAAGTTCATACTCAATGATTTTGTGGAACAGATTCTCTGATATTCTCATATGAGATTTTTTGACATAAACACGGGTTCCAGGGTTAAGGAGCTTTTTCAGAGGCCTCTGGCACAACAAGCATCAGTACTCAAATCACCTCATCAGCTACCATGTGTGTGGAACCAACAGCTGCTCACAGTTCAGTGCCGTTGATTTGGCAGAGGCTGAGAGCAGTAGGGTTGAGATCTCACATTGTTTTTCCCATGGGAACTATAGGTGCTCATTGCACAGGGTGTCATGAGGTGCATCCAATTTAGTGTAGTTGGTCACTGGTCAACACCAAGCTCAAGATTTGGTTACAAGATGAGACAATTTTCCATTATAGAATGAAGATTATTCATTCAAAAGTTGACAAACTCCTGAGTTGGCAACACATTGATACGTCTGCCTCACTCGAGGCAGACAAAAACAAGTCAAATCATCCAATAATCATACCAAAAACGCTGAAAACTGTAAGCGATGAAAGTCGAGAACTGTAGACTAAGGATGACGCACCTCTTAAACCTCAAAAACCGTATAAAAAGACTAGTCAAAACCACAGCAGAGCAGTAAACCAGGCAGTGAGGCGGCAGCCATCAAGGAGTGATGGCGCGGGAATAACCGAGGAGGTGGCAGTGTTCGGCAGGGATTAGATCTCGGCATAACATCCGAGATCAACATCCCGCCCAAACACTGACATCACTCAGCTCGCCACTGATTCGTCGTCCCGTTTCTAAACCTGCTGCACAACCACGAAGACTCCTCCTCACAGCCCACCACTGCGCACTCGAGTCGGAAAAAGAGATGTGTGAAAGAAGAGAGGCAACGAACTGAAGGAACAGAATGACAGAAACACGGGAAAAGGTTTAGCCAGAGAAGAAGAAAACCATGTGGTCGAGTACCGGGGAACGCGAGTACCGGTGCCCAGCCTCGGTAAAACATCAAGCACGCCAAGCACCTGGGCCCGGTAGCACGATGAGACGACGAAATCACACACGGGCAAGCATGGTCTGTGCATCAAAGACAGGGGTATAAAAGGGAGAGGAATTTGGGGGAGTCGAGGAAGCAATCGACTCGTCATGGCTCAGAGTCCCCAGGGAGTGGACATCTTAGGCCAACGCGATTAGATAGACTTCGGGTTAATTAGTATTAATACTATTTGCATCCCAATTTCGAGTGTGAATTATCTTTTACATTCAAATTAAATTCAATAAAAATTATAAGCTTCTTTTACAAAGTGCACGCTAGTGTAACTACTGCCCCGCATACTCTGTGGAATTGGAGAATTGAAATATAACAAAGTTTAGTCTGAATTCCATTTCGGACTACTTTACATAAAGTAAATAACTCAATTTCGCATCATCTGGAGCCCACTGCGAGGGGGCTTTTGTTGCACAATCAAACACTTTGTTGGATCTCCATTAGGAGTCCAACCACCCAAAAAGAAACATTAGTTTCACACCGCCAGGTTCTTGGCCCGGCACGCCTAAGGTTACTACACCAAGGGCAAAAACCATTATTTCTCCCAGGAGAAGAGAAACTCATGCATCCTCCAAGGGCACAGTTGCTAGTCTCCCAGATCCAGACGCTGTACTTCGTAAACGAAAACTTCGGACTGAGAAGTACATGCCTACACCACAAACACCTAAGTCTTCATTGCCTGAGCCAACTAAGTTGACCAGCATTATGGAGCAACCCATGCAATACAAAATGCCATTGCCTGAAAGTAGAGATGCACCCAAGTTCAGAAGCAGTGAGCCTATTGAGGTTCACAGGTTTCTGCAGAGAATGCAGTCTCTATTCAATCATGCAGGCATTGTGGAGGATGGAGAAAAGAAGAAGAGGTTATTAGAATATGTGGATGCAGAAACTGAGCAAGAATGGAGAGGGTTCGATAGTTTTGAGGATAGATACCCTTGGGCCACCTTTATAAGGGAGGTTAAGGAATCATACCCTGAAGCTATGGATGGGGCAGGAAGCATGGCAAACCTGGATTGGATCTGTAAGGAGCATGCCAGGCTAAGTAGAGGTGATGCTCCTGAGCTGCACTCCTTAATCAGAAAATTCAGGGCTGAAGCCAAAAAGCTGGATAGTGTTGTAGGGAATGGGGTATTGGTGGATAAGTTTATGGGGTGTTTTACACCTACCCTGGCAGAGTTAGTGGAGGAGAGACTCATCCACAAACATGGCCATTACAGGGATCCTGCTTGTAATCGTCACAAAGACAACAAGTATGACTTGTCTGAAGTAATAGCAGTGGTAACAGCCCTAGTAGATGGGACAACTGTCAGGAAGACTAGGGGAGAGACCACCAACAGAGAGGTGGGTGGAATAGTAGTAAAAAATGAGGAGGCAGAAGAGAGGATGGCTCATCTGCAAGACTCTATGGTCACTATTGGGAAGCAGGTTGGCAGCATCCAAAGCGCTATGCAGGCACTGCAAACTAGCCAACTGGACATGAGGAATGCCTTCCTAAATACCAAGAGTCACCATGGAGGGCATACAGAGAGGCCTGCTCAAGCAATGATGCCAAACCCTGGTGGAAGCACATATTGCTTCTACTATTGGGGAACTGGTCATCGGATAGCAGAGTGTGAGCAGGTAAAATCAGATGTACAAAAGGGATGGGTGATCCTAGTAGATGGGAGGACTAGAATGCCCAACAGAGCTCCTCTACCCAGAGAGCCATCCAGTATATCACCACATGATAGGGTGATGAAGTTATATGACTCTGAAGTAGGTTTATACTTTGGCTGGGCTGAGGGAGCTCAAGACATCCCAACCTACTCTACTTACACCAATGCTGTGAGAGACACTAGGGATGACATGTTGGAGCGCATCCAGCATGGAGAAGCAGACAGGCTAGGAGAACTGGAAAAAGGCTTTCAAAGACTGACAGAAGTCATGTCAGTCTTAGTCAACACCAGGCATGCTCCTAGTCCTGGTGAAGGACAACAAGGAGGGTCCAAGGATTTTTGAGGAGCTCAATGAATGAAGAAAATGGGGGAAGCTCCACCAGGAATACCCACATTGACAGAGAGACAGCCACAAAATTCCTGAAAAGAGAAGCTAACTTTGAGGATTCCACCCAAAGTGGCACCCAAGTTGGACTTACCTTTTGAGAAGGTACCAGCTTTGAATGAGGGGCAGGAGGTACCAGTGCAGGACACTGGTAGGAGGTCCTTTCAGGGAATGAGGAAGGAGTTGGAAAAGATGGTTGAGAAGCTGTGGGAGGTACCAGTGCCACTAACCACCAGAGAACTTCTGGATGTGGCACCTGGTTTGAGGGAGGTCATGGTACAAAAGCTAGTACCCAAGCCTCCCAGGCCTAAAGAACCCAATATTCCTAGGACAGCTACTCAACACCTGACAGCAGTGGAGAAAAAGCCTAACAAAGTAGATGTTAATGATCTACCTATGGCCACCTACTTCATTGCAGATGGAACACAATCTGGCTTGCCTACTGGTGCAGTAGTGCACCAAGACTGTGTTGCCACTTACTTGGAAAATATCCCAACAGGAGAAAAGCCAGTAGTGGTATATGTAGCTAGGGAGTTGCAGGTTCTGAGATCTCTCAACCCAGTTGTCAATCAAAAGGGTAGAGCAGAGGCAATTCTAGATAGTGGGTCTCAAATAGTCTGCATGGCTTTAAGAGAGGCTCTCAATCTAGGATTGACCTGGGATCCAGACATTAGACTAAGGATGGAGAGTGCCAATCAGCAAGTGAATGAATCGGTTGGTTTAGCACGTAATGTGCCATTCACTTTTGCTGAAGGGTTCACTATCTATCTACAAGTGCACATTTTTGAAAGTCCTGCTTATACTGTTTTATTGGGTCGTCCATTTGACACCTTGACAGAAAGCAACATTCAAAACTTGCAGGATGGCAGTGCCATCATCACTATTCAAGACCCAAATACAGGTTGTCGCACTGCCCTGCCTACTATTGAAAGAGGCAAAATGCCAAAAGCAGGGGCTGCTAGGGAGAGTAAAGCAAAATTTTGAGTCTCGAGGAACTAGTTACAGACCAGGGAGAGATTGCAATAAGTCTTGCTGAGACTCAGGGAGGAGAGATAGTGGTGACTGGATATTCTATGGAACATAGTAAATTTGGTCAGAAAGAATTGAGAGATGTGTACTTGCATGCTTTTGCAGCAAGCAAGGAGTATGAGGAGAAGGAGCAGAAGACATTGTCAGCATATTTGAATGGGCATTTAGCTCAAATACCTGACAGTCTTGAGGAGCTGCTAGTACAAGAGGAAAACTTAGAGTCAAAAGCAGGTGTGGGGGAGACTGCCCAAGTATTTTTTAAGAAATACAAACCTGTGGCTAGAAAAGTTAAACCTGTACTAGGTACCTCACCTGAGGAGTTTAGAATTGAGAGGTGCATTACTGGAGACCCACTGGCAGACATGCCTCAGTTGGATCCCAACCCACCAGCGTTCAAACCCACAGGGAGATACACAGCTGAATGCAAAGAAGTCATTGACCAAGCCCATGGTGATGGTTTTCTTTGGCCAGAGGAAATGAAAGCAGTACATCACCTTATGATGCTGCAAAACCAGGCTTTTGCATGGGATGATGCTCAAAGAGGAAGGCTGAAGGAGGAATTCTTCCCTCCAGTAATCATGCCAGTAATCCCTCACACCCCATGGGTGTTGAAGAACATTCCTATTGCACCAGGCCTTAGGGATAGAATCTGCAAAATGATAAAGCAGAAAATTGAGGCAGGGGTCTATGAACCCTCTAACTCCTCATATCGCTCCCAATGGTTTACAGTGTTAAAGAAGGATGGGGAGAGCTTGAGGATAGTCCATAGCTTGGAGCCTTTGAACAAAGTAACTATAGCACACTCTGGGTTGCCACCAGCAACTGAAGAGTTAGCTAGTCACTTCTCAGGCAGAGCTTGTGGAGGAATCTTTGACTTGTATGTAGGATATGATGAGAGAGTACTAGATGTGCGCTCTAGGGATTATACTACCTTCCAGACACCATTTGGGGCCCTGAGGTTGGTTACCTTACCAATGGGATGGACAAATTCAGTGCCTATCTTCCATGATGATATTACATTCATCTTGAAAGATGAAATACCACATGTAACTTGGCCATACATTGATGATGTACCAGTCAGAGGACCACCTCATAGATATGAGTTGCCAGATGGTGGTTGTGAAGTCATACCAGAGAATCCAGGCATTAGGAGATTTGTATGGGAACACCTGCTCAATGTAAACAGAGTGTTACAAAGAATCAAATATGCAGGGGGAACTTTCTCTGGAAAGAAATCAGTAGTATGTGCAGATGAGATTGTGGTTGTTGGCCATAGATGCTCTTATGAGGGGCAGAAGCCAGAAACCAAGAGATTGGCCATAGTGATGGGATGGGGTGACTGCAGGGATAAACATGAAGTAAGGTCATTTTTAGGGACCTGTGGTACCTTTAGATCCTTTATCAAGGACTATGCCAAGGTAGCAGCATCTATCAATAAGCTTACTCAGAATGAGGTACCTTTCACTTGGGGAGAAGAACAGCGCTCTGCAATGGCACAAATGAAAAAGTTGCTAGCAGAAAGTGCTCCTTTAAAACCCATTGACTATGAGTCAGGAGGTGCAGTAGTTCTGTCAGTAGATACATCCTGGATGGCAGTGGGTTTTGGAATCTTCCAAGAAGACCCAGACAATCCTAAAATACACACTTGTGCCAAGTTGGGATCTATCACCCTGAATGAGAGAGAAGCAAGATTTTCTCAACCAAAAAGAGAGCTGTATGGTCTCATGAGATCTCTGCTAGCCAACAGGCATTGGCTAGTTGGTTGTAGGAAGCTAGTGATAGAGACAGATGCCAAGTATCTTAAGGGGATGCTAGGAAATCCAGGAGTAGGACCCAATGCCACTATCATGAGGTGGATTGAGAATGTCCTACTCTACCACTTTACCTTGAGGCATGTGCCAGGCAAAACATTCAGTGTGGATGGTTTGTCCCAGTGGCCTAAACAGCCAGGAGACAAGAAGTACCCACCAGTTGACCCTGAGTTGATGGATGAACCCAAGTCTATGAACTATGAGTATCCAGACCAGCTCGATAATGTACCTGGTTGGGAAGACTGGGAACCTTTGGAACTTGAAGAGTTTGCAGACCAAATTGATACTAGAGGTGGCTATCTAAACATGGTAGCTACTGAGGTATCAGATTTTGAGCAAGAACTTTGTAAAGCCAGATCCCAGGAGCAGGGACTCAGAGATGGAATCTTGAGTCAAACACCAGGGACAAGCATGAATCCAGTA
>QLOM01004673.1:0-10923 GCA_003313785.1 Termitomyces sp. MG148 | reverse complement strand
TTGATCCAATTCACACATTCATTTTATCTACACTATGACTCGATCTGAGTCTGAACTCCTACCAATGTCATGGACCACAGAGAACAAAAAAGTGATTTGGCTGCTCCTGTAGAACTAGAGAAGAAACTAAACCCATGTATAGAGTCCAGAAAGGAAATACAAATACCAGCCCTATGATATAGCATGTTTGTGTACTCTTGTGCTCAGAATGTGATTATGTGTTCAATTCAAATGCCTCACAAGTGGAATCAAGTGGTAGCCTCTACATCAGCACATAATGCACACAGATAAAGTAGAGGAAGTCTGTCAAGGGATTTCCTTTTCTGGCCCCTCTAGATTGCTCCAGACCAGCTTGGAGATCTCTGAACCACCCCAGAACCTCCCAGGAGTTAGAGTTGATGTGCTACACTGAGGCAAACAAATTCTTGGATCTGTTATCTTTGGATTTCCCTCTACTTCTCAGGGGACTTTCTTTTCTAGCATCCCTGAGATGTCTCAGACAATCTGGAGATTTCTGGACCACTTGAGCATCCTCTAGTTATAGGTTCTGCATACTGTACAGTTGTGCCATGCTGTGGCAGAGGAATCCTTAGACCTGTTCTCTTTGGATTTTCCTCTGCCAGGGGAGTTACATTCTGTCAGGGGATGTACTTTTTGACCTTGGGCACATGCCACAGTCATTACAGAGCCATGAGCTCCAAGCACATGCAATGGTCACTATGGCATTACAGGCTTAGGCATGTGCCTCTGTCACTACCCAGGCACATGCTGCAGTCATGAGCCTTGAGCACATGCCTTGCCACTATCTTAATATTGTGCCTCTGTTGAACCATATAGCCACCTTCATTGCTTCCCACACCTCTGATCTCATGCTGATGTACCATGCCATGGCAGAAGAATTGACGAAAGTAATTGTTGAGTATTCCAACATATCACGTCAGTATTGCGCAATCACCTTTGGTCAATGGCAGTTTAGCCTCTACATATGATTTATCACATGGATATGCACTCTAGCTAGTATTTAAGCACTCTCCAGATGTATTAGCACGACATCTGGAAATACCACAGATACACCGAGTCTTCTGCACGCTCGATCTAAGCTATTCTTTTGTATCTTGCTTAGGTTTGGTCTAATCGACCTGTCACCGTATTTCCATTTCGTCATTTCCAGATAAACCCTGCCCAACCGACTCGATATCATGTCCCAACACAACATCGAAACGACCCGGCAAGAGATCAAACGGCTGATCAAGACTAACGTCCCAACCTCCACTACCATCACTTAGTTATGGCGCTTGGTCGTTTCCATCTCATCAGCGCTTTTCGTTTTAACTCGATATTACTACAATAGCACCCTTGACTTCATCGAAGAGATCCGCCATCACATTGACGTACTTGAAGACTTGGGTCCTCATGCTAGTACTAGTGCAGGGACTAACTGCTCTGCCGCTACCACAGCAAAACAAGCATCTCGTCGCCCCACTAAGTGTGCAAAATGCCATGCTCGAGGGCATCACATGCCGCTCCAAAGACCCTGCTACGGTTAGAAGACGTATAGCAGCTAATTGGAAAGTGCACGGGAGATGCCAAATTGCAGGAGAACTCGCCCCCGCACCCATCCCTAGCTGGTCACCACTCTTCCACCTGACACCCCAACAGCACGCTTTTATGACCCTGTCAGATTCGTTGACTCTCATTGCCGAGTCTGCAGAGCTTCGTAGGCACGCTGCGCAATCATCCTGTGATTGTCGCTGGGCCCATAAGGGCAAAGCACCGACTTCTTCGCAACCCAAGTGATTTGTCAGGTTCCGCTGACCTGGGGGCTCAGCAATTCTGGGCGAGGCCTTACCAAGCGGACTCGGACAGCTACGGACACGCCGGGACTCAGAGAGGACCGGAGGTAGGCGCCGGGAGGAGGTGACGTGCACCGGGGGCGTGGGGAGATCAGACGAAGTGTCCTGGGGTGGGCGCGAGCAAGGGGCGAGCGCCGGACGGGAAGGTTCTACTGGGGGAAGTTCGGTTTAGACGGCGCGATGAGTGGCGTGCCGGCGGCGAACTATCCGGGGAAATCAAGGGGCTGATAGGCGAATAGACAACTTAGAGTTTGACAGGTGCGGGGCCGAACTTAGAAGAGCGGAGAATGCGGACTGGAGAAGATAAGAGGCCGGAATATGAGAAGAGAAGGAAAGGAGAAACTTGAGGCAGAGACGAGGAAAGAGGAAAGAGACGAATGAGCAAGGGAGATGGAATTAAGAGAGTAGATAAAGACAATGGACAGATACGAGACGAGAGAATAGAGACAGATGCGGACTATAGAAATGGAGACGAGTACGAGACGATAGAGAGGCGACGAGTACGAGGCGAAGTTACGAGGCCGGAGCGACACGAGAGGAAAACCGGAGAGTATGGGCAATATCAAGACTACCGTACTTAGTGCTACGGGGGGGCTTATATACTGACTACGCAATGAGGCAGGTCCGGGGTCCCGGTCCTGGGTCTGGGGGCTGCTCCGGGGCTCTGGTGGTGTCCCGGAGCACCTGGGAGGACAAAGGAAAACCGCGGGTGTCGGATGGGAGTGGCGCCGTTGCTTTGGGAGTCGCAGTGGCGCCGCACGAAGGAGGACGTGGCGCGACGAGAGGGCGCGATGAGGCATGATGCGGGAGTTGATGCGGGGCGAAGCATGATGCGTGGGTTGATGCGCAGGGCAAAGCATGATGCGAGACATGATGCGTGCATGAAGCGATGATGCGTCGAATGATGCGTGACGCGTCGGATGTTGCGTGGGTCGCCGTGCTGTCCCGCCGGGGATCTCCGGGGGTCGTCGGTAGTGTCCGTGGGGTGTCCAGGGGGAACGTCAGGGTCGACCGGGGTATGACGTGATGACCGTGTTGGGTGTTCGTGGAGTTCGTCCCGAGTCGAGGTCGTGCGAGGGGTGTTTGCCGGGGTGTGCGGTGTGGCCCCGGGCCCGGGGCTCAGGCCCGGGGGTGGGTCGTGACATGATTCTTGACGGATACGTTGTCAAGGGGGAGTGATGAAAGTAATTGTTGAGTATTCCAACATATCACGTCAGTATTGCGCAATCACCTTTGGTCAATGGCAGTTTAGCCTCTACATATGATTTATCACATGGATACGCACTCTAGCTAGTATTTAAGCACTCTCCAGATGTATTAGCACGACATCTGGAAATACCACAGATACACCGAGTCTTCTGCATGCTCGATCTAAGCTATTCTTTTGTATCTTGCTTAGGTTTGGTCTAATCGACCTGTCACCGTATTTCCATTTTGTCAAGAATCCTTAGACTTGTTTTCTTTAGATTTTTCTCTGCTAGGTGATTAGTTACACTCCTTGTTATATGGTACTTGTAAAAGTGACCTCTGGAGGTTGTGGCTAATCACAAAGGGCTTCAGTGAAGTGGTCCAAAGTACTCTGAGAGGTCTAATTGTAGTAGGAGCTGAATTGAAGTAAGGATGGAGGGCAAGCACAAAAAAAAACAGAGGAGAGCACTCAATATCAGACTAAAGAGGAAAAAAAAGAGGTTATATTGGAGGAAACTATGAGAGGAGATAGAGTAGACAAAAAAAAATAAGTAGAAAACATAGTTGATACCAAGACTAGGAACCAGATAAGAGACCAAAGCCTTATATGAAAAGTCCAGGGGTGTACAGGCACAAGTCCTGAGGAAGACAGAGGAGTACTTGGTTTGGAACAGAGGCATAGTGAAGGTCAAGGCTAAGAGGGATAGTCTAGATGAAGCAGGAAGGTGGACCACTGATGCATGATACAATATTGAATTGGTTATGTGCACAGTGGGTTTTGGGGGAGGGGATCAAGTTTAGGGTTGGAGGCTGTCAGAAGAGATTGGAGGAAAGGAAAGAGATGAACAGATTATAATAGTTGGGATCAGATGGCATTGAGGCAGCTGTGCCTTGATTTGTTTTCAAATACATGTATGCTTGAGCTTCCAGCTTAAGGATTTAAATGCAAAAATCAATATATTCTAAAGTGTTGTAAGGAGGTACACTGTCTTTTTATGCTTGTATCATATATATATATATGCTTTAGTACATACAGTCCCAATCTTGCACAAGTAGTGTCCTTTGCAATAAATAGATACTTGCTCCATAATACAGCAAGTTGGACTTGCAATGTGGATACTAACCATCCACATTCCTCATTGTTGGAAGTTTCCATATCTTTCCAATGCACTCCCTGTGTTCTCTGCTCAGGAATAATAGATTCCTGAGCTACCACATTGACTGGTTGCCTCTGCATCATTAGAGTTGACTCAGTTGGAACCTTCCAACTGCTTGCTTCTGGCCCCAGCATTCTGCTCATAAAGTACAGAGGTCTGCAACTTTTGGTAGGAGTGCATTTCCTCTTTTGATGTTGTGTTCTGGGATGTCCAGAAGGCCTATAGCCCTGCTGTGCCAGTTGACACTTAGGCTGCTGCATTGTTCCTTGCTGCCTCTGCCAAATCTCTTCTGGGCTGAATTGAGTCTGCTAGCAACACTAGCAGGTATGCTAACAACTGGGTCAATGGTTTCACCATCACAGCTAGGTTCAGGCTGCAGATTGGTACTCATCCAATCTATCACTTTGATCAACCTTATGCAAAAACATAGCAAGAGAGCTACGCTGGATATTTTACTGTTCATTGCTTGTTGCAGTATCAAAGGTATCTGTAAGGGCAATGCTTGACGTCTGCAGAACTCCTTCCACAGAGTCGGCAATGCAAGGGGCAAGCGAGAGTCAAGCAAGCGCAGAGGTGGGCAAGAGTTGGGCAAGAGGCAAGCAAGGCTAACAGAGGGTTGGACAGCGCTAGATAAGCTTACAGTCGGTTCAGTGGATAGGCCAGAAGAACACTGCTATTGTTCAGCCTGGGGATATTCTATCCCACAGGCTGCCTATATATACTACATTGGTGGCTGTGCTATTACTAATACTGTTTACTAATCGGGCCCTGGTATGTAAAGGAGTATGACTAACAATAATCGATGCTGAGTAAGGTCCAGGCATATGACTCATCAAGGCTGACTACTACAAGACAGAAGGGGAAAGAGTGGGCCAAGTGGCTGGTTGGATCTGCTAGGAATAGGTGTATTGTCGGACTAAGCTTGGAATAGGGTTGGACGTGGTCCGGAGACTGGTCCCCTGACAGTATCCAGAATCACCTGAAAAAGCTTTCTAAACTGATGGAGAAATACAGTGGTGATTTCCTGGATCATGTTGACACATGTTATTAATCTTCCTGAATTACTTAGGTCTGAGCTTCCTCAAGTGGGAGAAGAATTCTTCCAATGTTTTAAAGACTTCATCAACTGTAGAGCATATACTTCAAGATGCCATCAACATTTTTGTGGTGGAGAACTCAAACTTTGTTAATAACAAGTCTTCTATCAGAGAGTTTATCTTTCTTGTTTCTGCTGCAACTGCCCTTGAATATTCATAGTTCTTCCAATATCATATTAAATCAAGAAATATTATCAAAACAGGTCACACAACTCTCAAAGTTGTGGCAAAACCTTAACAAGATCTGTCAGTACATCTGAATCAACAATACATCTCTCTATAATGGGCCATTCACAGTTGAGTGAGTCACCAAAGCAAATTTGAAGAATGCTGCAGACTATTAAACCTATGTCAGAGGATGTTTATGCACTTCCAATGGCATGCTGAGGGGAGTAAGGACTTGTATCATGTGGGTTTGGCTGCGCCACCTTGAATATGTTATTTTTCTACTTGCCACACCTCAGTTCATACCACATTGATGTGCACAAAACTGAGGTGTGTATTTTTTACCATATTTCACATTACATTACTTACTTTAGTTCCTTAGTTGTATTGAATTTGTCTAGGTAATAAATATCAGTTTGTACCACTTTGGCATGCACAAAACTGAGTTGTATTGGATTTGTCTAGACCACTTATTTAATCCACAACCACTGTATGTTGATCTTTAAAAACCTATCACTTTACAATGTTTAGATAACCATCATGGAAATCAATGAGTCAGACAAGAAGGTTGAACACAAAGAAGAGTTTTAACCAAAATAATGCAAAATCTCACTTAAAAGACATGAACAATGTTTGGAAGAAGGATCAAATGAAGCCATGAGAAGCAAACACTACACTTCATGCAGAGCTGAGGCTGATTGTCTACCTTAAAATCCAAGCTCAGCAAAGTCTATGTAGGAAGAAATTGACCCCAAATGTTAAAGTTCAGCAGCCTATTAGATGTAGTAAAAGAAGCTGCCTTGTTTGTTTCTAGTTGACTAGAGCTACCTATTTTACAGCTAGAAGTCACACAGGGGCATATGTAACAAATACCTTGATTGGTCTGATTTTCAAGCTAGATCCACAAAGAATATGCAGTGAACATGTCTTTGAAAAAATTGCAAAAGCATCAAAAGATAGTTGACATATTATCTTCCTCTGTCAATAAGGATTGCAACATTGTGAAGAATATGTATCAACCTCCAAACTAGATGGTGAAGGCAAACCTGACAAATCTGCAAGAACGTACTAAAAAGTTTGAAGTAACAGTTTTCAGACAAGTGACAACAAGGTTGGTGGAGCTTAGTATCTATATAGTAATTTCAAGTAGTTTCAAGTTGTACAGATTGTGAATAGGTCTACTAAGGTGGATCCTTACAGATGCAATCTTAGCTAATCCATTAGTGTAAGTAGATTCTGAAATATATTAGGTCAAGGTCTTTCTACCAATTTTTTGTCTGCAAAAATCATAAGCTATTTGCTCTTATTATGATTAAATGTTGTTTGATTCTTTCTATGGTTTTGTTTTTGCTTGTTTTACTTGTATATAGCTGGTAGCTATAGTACTGGTCTGCAAAATTCATATCATCTTATATAAAGCACCCATCTCTTGATACTTTGAATAATCGGCTTATTTGTATTTATATCTAGATGTCTCTGGTTTTGTCCATAAAATTTGTTGACATCCTGCCAAATAGGTAGCCTATCTGTAAAATTTATGTCATCTTATATTAAGTGCTAATTCCTTTGTACTTTAAATAATCAGCTTGTTTGTGTTTATATATATATGTTTCTAGTGTCAAGGATAGGGACTTGTAGAGGACAAAAAAGAGAGCCGTGAATATGGAAACACTGACTGATGAAAGACAAATGCAACAAAAAGACTAGAATTAGCCGACAATGGTAGCATGACATAGTTTATGTAATTATATAATGTACACTATGCACCTCTCGCTGCACCAATCCTTGACATCTAGTTGGTCTGTCTCTTGGTCTGTCTGCAAAATTCATCAACTGCCCCCATGGTTGTCTTATGTAAAGTGCTAATCCCTTTGTACTTTAGATAATCAGTCAGATAATCAATATATGTTTCTAGTTAGTCTGTTTGCAAAATTTGTCAGCTGCCCCTTTATCATCTTACATAAAGTGCTAATCCCTTTGTACTTTAGCTTATTAGCTTGTTTGTATTTATCTCTTATCTGCAACATATGTGAAGAAATTTTCTTGCACTTTAGATAATACTTGGTAATACTTGTTACTCATGCACAGATGACAACATTTTGTTATTTGAAATAAATGTTTTGTTTAGTCTTCAGTTATCATATGTAGCATTGTTGTCTCTCTGCTCTGATACTTCTCCTCTTTCTCTTATTAAAACAGCCTTTTTGACTTGGCTGGATGCTTTGTCAATATGCTGTCATGCATGCCAGTAATTTTCTTTTCAGTGACACTTGGGTGCTTTTGGAAGCAGTTAGTCCTATTTGTTAACTAAATATTCAACTAATAATTTCTTTCACAATATGTATGATATATATATGTGCTCTAAGGAGGATGCATGGTATAGTAGCAACACTCTGAAGTCTAGAAACTCCTTGAATGAACTCATGCTGATAAATACTGCAGCAAAGAGTTATGAGTTTAAACTGTGTCCTTCATCCAAGTACTTGCCACCACCACAGATACCTGGTGTTCAGCTGCATTAAGAAAAAGTTTAGTAGGTAGTATAGACAAAATCCATGAGTCCCACCCACACTGTTTCTCAGACAAAAATCTGAGATTCATGTGTAAATGCATTTCTACCCTGGTAATGTGGAGGTTAATCTCTTCATGGAGCACAGAAAATTCTGCCATATCCTGGCCCATAGAGGTTGACCATATGAGCTGTCTACAATGTTTGCAGTGATACCACCAAAAGAAAATTTCCACTACATTAGTAGTGGATTTCTTATTAGTCTGAAAAAAATTGATGTCTCACAAAAGTTCACATCCTTGCCAGTCTAGCTGAATGGTCTGTTTGCATCTGGTCTTGTATTTCTATTCTTCTCTTTTTGGCTTACTTGTTATGCTTTTTACAATTTACCTCCTGTGCTGACATTTCTATAAATGGCCACTCTTTTTTTTTTTGTTCCCTCATGTGCCACTGATCTATTCCATTCTAATATCAAACCTGTTTGTTTTTCTGATGAGAATTTTATCCTATTGATAGGTGAGACTATGTATTGTGTACATGCATCTGTGCTTGTTTGCCCATGTTTAGGCAGCTTTGGCTAGAATATCCTGTCTAGCATAGGAGTCCTTACATAGTTTATGTTTGTGATGAAGATCCCATTGTATTGTTCTCTGCCCTATACCATTTAAACCCATACATATTTTGTATGAGACAACATGTGTTTCATTGATTTTTCTGCAGCTGTATGGCTCTGGGTGTCAATGTTGTGGATTCACTCTTGCATTTGAGTGACTAGCTGCACATTTCCAGCATATACAAACCATGTCCATGTAGCTTATCCTTTTGCTTTGCTATTGTTTAATGCTTCTTGCTGTCCAGGGACTGACACTCTGGATGACAGACATGGACTCCAAATTTACCTACAACCCCTTACCTACTTAGGTCTAGTTATGATGTTTGCAATAGTCATTTGAACACTAAGCAACATGAGTTGGCTGTGTAGTTGAAGGGCAGCTCTACAGAGTGAAATATACTCTATTACAATCAATATGGTATGTTCTATGACAAGAAAAAAAAAGACAAGAAAAAAATCTCGGTCATGCCGTACGCTGCAACAGCCCATAGCATTCACATATCTTAATTGTAGGATTGTAACATAGCCACTTCCTTCAAAGGTCTGTCTCCTTCCAATTCTTAGCACCATTGTAGTTGTCCACCTTCTATGAATCCGTTGTTCATAATTAGCACGAACGTAGGCAAGTGTCCTATAGAGGATATAAATATTGAGGACTGATACTTGAAATAACCACCTATTCCCACTTCCTAGTCTCACGTGCCAGGAACGCGCTGGTGGAAACGGCAGGTGGTTCGTGCGTACGTCTTCGGGTATGTCAGGAACCGGAACAGGACATTAATATTGAGGCTTCGCTCAGGGGTCGAGTCACTCCAACTCTGAGCAAAGAGCAATTCCGGGCGTCACCGGGCACATGACCAAAAAAATAATCGGATATCTTTAAGGCCATCGCTGAGCAGACCTGGTACGCCAATGACAGCGCCGCCGCCATCGTCGGATCCGGGCTCCCTGCCAGGGACACCGCCCAGGCTGCACCAGAACACGGGTGTGCGGTGGGTTGTGCAAAAGTTCGGGGGGACGAGTGTAGGGAAATTCGCGGTGCAAATCGCGCAAGACATCGTTTCGTGCGTGGCCTCTGCGTGAGAGAAGGCTGTTATCTTATGAGGGACGGGACAGAAACTACATTGACGAGCAGCGCGTTGCGATTGTGTGTTCGGCGCGTTCTGGGACGACCAAGGAGCTGGGAACGACGAATCTGCTGCTGCGGTGCGCGTCGCAGACTCTGCAGCGCAGACGCAAGGGCTCGCACTCGGGGACGACGACTCCCGTCCGCGGCCTCTTTGGTGCTGGACAGAAGGACGAGCCCCAGTCGCCGCCGTCCCCGCAGAGCCCGCAGAGCCCACGCGGTCGCCCGTCTGTCCCCGCTGCATTCTCAGGCCTCACCCCGCTCGCCGCCTCGGTCCCCGAATTCAACGCCACCGTCGACACCATACGCGACGAGCACCTCAAGGCCGCCAGCGCCGCTGTCCGCGACCCCGCCCTCCTCGACGAGCTGGTCCACGAGATCGAATGCGACTGCGACTGGCTCAGGAACTTTCTCTTTGCCGCCCAGGTATGTCCTCTCTTCATGGTCTGATCACGCGTCGACGCCCGTGCAAAGATCATCGACGAGATCTCCTCCCGATCCCAAGACAGCATCGTCGGCCTCGGCGAGCGTCTCGCGTGCAAAATCATGACCGCCGTCCTGCGCGACCAGGGCATCGACGCCGAGTACGTCTCCCTCGAGGACATCGTCCCCGACGTCCCCGAAGACGCAGACGCCTCCGACGACGTCCTCGACCAGTCCTTCTACGACGCCCTCGCCGCCGCCATCGGCGCCCGCATCCTCCAGTGCGGCCCCCGCGTGCCCGTCGTCACCGGCTTCTTCGGCCCCGTCCCCGGCTCCCTCCTCACCCAGGTCGGCAGGGGGTACACCGACCTCTGCTCCGCCCTCTGCGCCGTCGGCCTCGACGCCGCCGAGCTGCAGATCTGGAAAGAGGTCGACGGGATATTCACCGCCGACCCACGCAAGGTCCCCACCGCCCGCCTCCTGTCCATCATCACGCCCGACGAGGCCGCGGAGCTCACGTACTACGGCAGCGAGGTCGTCCACCCGTTCACAATGGAACAGGTGCGTCATTCCACCCCGTTCCGCCGCTCCTGACCCTTGTCCCCTGTCCCACCAGGCTATCCGGCGGAAGATACCTATCAGGATCAAGAACGTCGAGAACCCAAAAGGCGGCGGGACCGTCATCTACCCGGACGCGGGGCCGCAGGGGGAGCTCGCGCCCGCGAACGGCAGCGGCACGGGGGCCGTCCCGCTCGCGACGCTGCGCCGCATGGACAGCAGCGACGAGCAGAA
>QLOM01004666.1:0-10223 GCA_003313785.1 Termitomyces sp. MG148 | reverse complement strand
TCCGGGACCCTCTGGACTTCCTTTTCTGGCCATTTCCTTTTCGGGCCATCCCGGAGGTCTCCGGGACGCTCCCTTGCAGTTGTCGGACTTCTCCGAGATGTTGTACAGTCGTTCTCACGCCCCTGCCCCCGCACTGATGCACCACGCCATGGCAGAGGAATCCTTAGACTTGTTCTCTTCGGATTTTCCTCTGCCAGGTGATTAGTTACTTCCCTGTAATATGTACTGTCTCTAATACACTTCGGATTTCCCTCTGCCAGTTGTGTGACTTAGCCGCAACCTCCGGAGGTCGCCCTTACATTCTCCTCCTTCTGTTCAACAACCACATGTCCCAGCTTGGGAACAACGCCTCCTCCACTGTTACGTTGTTGCCTCCACTCCTTCTCCTAACTCTTTGCATCTAAATGTGGAGATTGAGACTACTGACACTCAGCAAACTCGGAGCGTTGTAGCTCTTCTGGATAGTGGTGCCACTGGACTCTTCCTTAATACTCACTATGTAGAACAACACCAACTCACTACTTGGCCTCTCTCTTGTTCCATTCCAGTCTATAACATTGATGGTACACTCAACAAAGCTGGATCCATCTGCTCAGTGATGGATTTAGTCCTTTGTTATCAGACTCATTCTGAGCGTGCTGTCTTTGCAGTCACCAGCCTAAGGAAGCAGGACATGATACTTGAATTCTCCTGGCTACGAGACCACAACCCTGAAATTGACTGGGCCAAGGGTAAAGTGAGTATGAGCCGCTGCCCCCGACAGTGTTCTACATGTGCCAAGGAGATTAGAGAGGAGCATAGAGCCTCAGTCCATGAGCGCGCTGCTATATTTGCTTGCCAAGTTGGACACCTCCCCTTTGCAGACCTTGACCTACTGGATCCTCTTCTCTTAGTATTTCCTTATAGAGAGGCCCTCTATGAGGACGTTCAAGGTGTAGTGAGTAAAGCCCAGATGGAAGATGGATATGAGGGTGAATTTGTGTGTGCTCCTGACTCAGAGTCTCTAGATGAGGCCATTGAAACAGGTGATAGGATCTATGCAACTACTTTACAACCTCCCCAAACTGTGGCAGAGATTAGAGCTAGCTAAACTACCCAGCGGCTAGCTCAAGCATTTGCCGCCAACTCTGCTTCTAAGTCATTCCGGGATGCAGTTCCTCATCACTTGCAAGACTTTGAGGACATTTTCTCCAAGGCGTCATTTGACTCCTTGCCAGAGCGCAAGCAGTGGGACCATGCTATTGAGCTTACACCCAATGCTGAGCCCTCCAGCTGCAAGGTCTATCCTCTCTCTCCCCAAGAACAGGATGAGTTTGATGCCTTCTTGCAGGAGAATTTAGATTCTGGTTGCATCCATCCCTCAAAGTCCCCAATGGCCTCCTCAGTCTTCTTTATTAAGAAGAAGGATGGTTTTCTACGTCTGGTTCAAGACTATCAAGTTTTGAATGCGATGACTGTGAAGAATTGCTACCCCTTACCACTCATTTCAGAGCTTGTCAACAACCTCTGAGGTGCGCGCTATTTCACCAAGTTGGATGTCCGCTGGGGCTACAACAATGTGCACATCAAAGAAGGTAATGAGTGGAAGGCAGCGTTCCAAACAAATCGCAGACTCTTTGAACCTCTGGTGATGTTCTTTGGCCTTACTAATAGCTCAGCCACCTTCCAGACTATGATGAACAACATCTTCTGAGACCTTATAGCGGAGGGTGTTGTGTGTGTATATCTTGATGATATCTTCATCTATACCAAGACTTTAAAGGAGCATTGTCGGATTACACGCATTGTGCTGGAGCGTCTCCACCAACACCAGCTCTATCTCAAGCCAGAGAAGTGTGAATTTGAGCAGACCAAGGTTGAATACCTTGGACTGATCATTTCCCATGGAATGGCTGAGATGGACCCAGTCAAAGTGGCTGGTGTGGCAGAGTGGCCAGAGCCCAAGAACAAGAAGGAGGTTCAGGCCTTCCTGGGCTTCACCAACTTCTATCGGAGGTTCATTCAGGATTTCTCACACTATGCCTGGCCCCTCTTTGATCTCACCACTAAGGACACTCCTTGGCACTGGAATGTGGCACAGCAGACTGCCTTTGATGCCCTCAAACAGGCAGTTACTTCAAAGCCTGTCCTCCTATTTTCAGATGATGACTCTCCCTTCTGGGTGGAAGCCAATAGCTCAGATTTTGCTACTGGAGCCGTCCTCTCTCAGCAATCAAAGGAGGACGGTAAGTGGCATCCTGTGGCTTTTTACTCCAAGAGTCTCAATGTCATGGAGCGCAATTATGAGATCCATGACAAGGAGACGTTGGCTATTATTTGGTCATTTGAGGAGTGGCGACATTTCCTTGAGGGTGCCAGGCATAAGTTTGAGGTGTGGACTGATCACAAGAACTTAGAGTACTTTTGGACGGCCAAGAAACTTAACCGCCGACAAGCTTGATAGTCCTTGTATCTGGCCAACTTTGACTTTTCATTGCACCACAAACCTGGGCAAAGCATGGGCAAGCCATATGCGCTTTCTAAGCAAGCCGATCATGGTTCTGGAGCTAGTGACAATGACAATATTGTACTCCTGAAGCCAGAGCTCTTTGCTATCCGTGCTCTAGAAGGTGTAGTTGGCCAGAGAGAAGAAGCAAGCATCCTTCAAGACATCTGCCGAGGTAACCAAGAGGGCGCTCAAGAAGACTTGGTAGCCAAGGCTGCTCTGGCCCTGCATACGCAGAAGAGAGCTGAAGTGAAGTCAGTTTGCACTGATGAGTGGTCTTTGGAGAATGATCTTCTCACCTTCCAGGGGCGCATTTATATACCCAACCTACTTGACCTCCGGAGGCGGATTGTTGAGCAGCATCATGATTCTCAGATTGCAGGCCATCCTGGCAGATGGAAGACACTGGAACTGGTTTCTCAGAATTACTGGTGGCCTCAAATGTCACGGTATATTGGCTCTTACACCTCCACCTGTGACTTCTGCCTTTGAACTAAACCTTGTCGTCAGCTTCCCATGGGACAACTTCATCCTTTGCCTATTCTAGCTGAGCATTGGAGCATGGCCTCAGTAGACTTCATTGTTGAATTACCAGATGCTCATGGATACGATGCAATCATGGTAGTAGTAGATCTCTGTGGCAAGCATGCTCACTTCATTCCAACACACACCACCTGCTCTGCTATGGGTGCTGCTAATCTGTACTGGAAGCATGTCTGGAAACTCCATAGGCTGTCCGATGCCTATGTCTCAGACCGCGGGCCTCAGTTTGTGACAGAGTTTAATAAAGAACTGTATTGTCTGCTCCATGTTAAACTCCACACCTCCACTGCCTACCACCCCCAGTCTGATGGCCAGACTGAGCATGTCAACCAAGAGCTGGAACAGTATCTTTGGCTTTTCTGCAATGAATGACAGGATGACTGGGACAACCTATTACCAGAGGCTGAGTTTCAATACAACAACTGTGTACATGCTGCTACTTAGATGTCTCCTTTCCTTCTGGATACCGGTCGATACCCTCGGATAGGATTTGAGCCTCGTGGACAACCTTCAGAGAATGAAGCGGTTAACGAGTTCCTAGATCGGATGAAGGCAGCCCAAGAAGAAGCTAAAGCAGCTTTAACTAAGGCAAAGGACGACATGGCCCACTATTATGATTGTGGACAGACTCCAGCCCCCAAGTACAAGCCTGGAGATTGAGTCTATTTGGATGCCTCAGACATTGCTACTACATGACCTTCTCAGAAGCTCTCTCATCATCATCTAGGACCATTTCCTATAGTAAAGCAGGTAGGCCCACTAGCCTATCGACTCAAACTGCCTAGTGGAATGAGCCAACTCCATCTGGTCTTCAATGTGGTAAAGCTTTCTTCTGCACCAGATGATCCAATTCCAGGCCGACATCCACAGCCTCCAGTTCTGATAGACAACTGAGAAGAGTATGAAGTGGAACAGATCCTAGAGAGCCGACTCTTCAGAAATAAGCTTCAGTTCAAGGTCAAGTGGAAGGGCTATGGAATTGAAGACATCTCTTGGGAGCCACAAGAAAATGTCCATGCTCCTGTCTTGGTCCGAGAATTCTATCAACAGCACCTCAATGCTCCCCAGGCAATTAGAGGCATCTACTCCCTTTCCAAGGTTGACCAGGCTGTCCAAAATTACTTCTACCTAGCACGTCGAGACGCTGCACTCTAGAGAGAGGGTGATGTCAGGGGACTCCTCATTTCTCCCTTCTTTCACTCTTTATTCCTTCATTCTTCCTCTATTTTTTTCCTTATTTCTGCTGTCACTCTTTTACTTTACTGCTTCTATTCTTTCAACACTATCTATTAGTACTATTCTCAGCCCTTGAGGTGCTCTGGTTCTTTAGTTATTATTCAAACAAGTGTAGTCAACGCTTCCAGAGGCTTAGTCATTTTGAGGCTAGCCTCCAAATTACTAAGCAAGTCACATGAGACATGTGCATGACCTCTGGCCATGGTAATTTCCGAGTTTTTGATTATTTTTGGAGATTTTCCTTTTTAGATTATGAATTTTATTGTGGCTTTTGTCATGCTATACAGTTATTTCCCATGCTTCTGAAGCCTTGGAAGTGTCACTCCTGGCATAGGGAATCCCTAGACTTGTTCTCTTTGAATTTCCCTCTGCCAGGTGAGTAGTTATGGTTGTATTACCTATATATACTTTGGATTTCCCTCTGCCAGCTGTGTGACTGAGCCATAGCCTCCAGAGAGTCGCCCTTACACATATGGCACCATAAGACAAAAGTTGGTAAACAAAGTTGGCGAGGTGAAGTCAGCAAGACTGTATCACTTAGCGACTCTGAGGACTTAGAATGCGCTGAAATGTGATCTGAACTGTGGGGTGTACAATTTGATGGTGGCTAAGACAAACTATGTACAATATTTATAGGCGCTAAGTCGCTGTATTAATTAAACTAAAAGTTGCTAATTAATTAATCAAGAATAGTGACAAGTACGATGGAGCATGAAAGTCGCTAAGCAATGGCGTCTGTCAAGTTGGCAAGCGTTAACTCAACATCCTAGCAGTGAAAGAGGCCAAATGCACGGGGACTGTTGCTAAGGCCTGAAACCATCAAGGGGGCCTGTCTCGAGTAAGTTGCTAAGTGTTGGATAAGCTATAAGTGTTGCTAAGGCCTGAAACCATCAAGGGGCCTGTTTCAAGTAAGTTGCTAAGTGTCGCTAAAGTAATCTGATGTCGGATCTTTGAGAAGCACTGGGTTTTTGATAGGCATTGCTAAAGGCCCTGGCATTGGTTATCACTGATTGGGGACCTGAAAAGAGGCCAGGCTGAAGTCAAGTGAGTGGCAGGTGATTGCCAAGTTAGATGGTTGCTAAGTCCCGTGATACTGCACATCATGTCCTGTAGCCTGAGTTCAATCCCTGCTAGCTGCAAAATATAAGCCGCTAAAAATAGCACTGGTGCGCTGAGCTCAGCCAGAGACTTATCAATGCCATGAGATCTCATATTGTGGAGAAGTCAAGCACACACCGTGTTGGAGAAAGCCCCCTGGACATCCAGAAACAGGGCTGTAGCGACTTTGCTTGACCGCCAGGCATCCTTGATCCTCTGGACAACAAGGTGCATGGCATCTGTGGTGTTATGGCCTGGGCATCCTCTGAACTGGCCCTGGGGGAGCATGTTATATTTCTCCACGTAAAATGTCAGTTTAGAGGCAACAAGAGTGGATAAAAGCTTCCCAACAGTGTTGAGAAGCCCAATAGAATGGTAGGCCTTCACAACATCGTAGGCAGGTTTACCAGGTTTACAAAGGACAAGGATGGTCAATACCAGCCAGGACTGGTAGTAGACATTGAGGTCTAAAACTGCCTAGAAGATGGGAACAAGATGGTCAACAAAGATGTCAACACAGCGTTTAAGGACTATGTTTGGGATACTGTTGGGGCTAGGCATCTTGAGAGGGGGAAGGCACCCAATTGTTGCTAGGATGCAATCACGAGAGAAGGGGGGAGGGCCCAGAAGAGGACGTGGGTAGGCTGTAGGTAGTAAAGACATGGAGGAAGGGGGGGAGGAAAGAAAGACTCAGCAAGGGCCTTTGCTTTATCAAGGTTCATCCTTTGCTAAGGTGGCAGAGCCATCACGTTGGACCTTGAAAGCTGGGACCCTGCTACAGGCAAAGTCAGTAGGTTCTTGGGTAACGTATTTATTGGTGATGTAAATCTGGCAGACACTAATGTTCTCCAACCATTGTACCCAGTGTTTTTCCTGTGCTGATCGAATAGCGGAAGTAAGATCTTGAAAAAGTTGCTTGGCATCAGCATGTGCGGGATGTTCAGGCAGGGCACAGAATTTGAAGGCCAGGTTGCTGGCATGGTTACAATGGGCTTTGAGGGCTGAGAGATCCTTATTCCACCAGTGTTTGGTGTACAGACATGGGTTTTGACTGGGACAATCATGGGGCAGGATATAACCTCCTGAAGTATGTTGTTGAGAGTGTCAACTCTGTCATGAAATTTAGTTTTGGACTTTATTGCCAAAGAGGGGAGGCCTTCGAGGAGCGCAGAGAGTTTGGCCTTGAATTTCTCCCAATCCATGGAGAGGAAGTCCTTAAAGGGAGCTTGCAGTTGACAAAGAACCAGCAGTTCAACAACCATTACTACAGGGAGGTGGTCAGTGATGGGTAGACAAAGCAATGGAACTACGTCGCATGAGATGAAGAGATCCTCAGCACTGTGAGAAATCCAGACATTGTCTGGCCTTGTCCAGCGACTGCTAGAGGCTTGGAGAGTGGGAGTGCATGAGGGGAGTGCGAGGTTCATGTCATGGTTGTGGATTATGTTGAGCAGGGGCTGGATAAAATCTTTGGCATGATTGAGGTGTTGCTTCTCAGGTGTTTCTCAGAGAGGGTGATGGCAGTTGAAGTCGCCAACCCAGACGACGTGATCATTAGGAGTAGGGTGGATGATGGAGACAGAGGAAGTGAGGAAGGAGTCAAGAGTAAAGATTGGATTGTTAGAGCAGTCATTATAGACGTTGAATAGTGAGAGAGAGTCATTCCAACCTGCAAAACAAACTACTGTGATGTCAGTAGATGCAACAAGGAGGGGGAAGAAGGAGTCAGTGGAAATGCTGGAGTTTATAAGAATCACTGAGCAGGAACGGGTCGAGCCATCTTTTTAGTGGTCATGCAGGTATACAACTTGCCAATGGAGTGAAGCCTTGGTATTGCCAAGTCAGTCAAGAAAGAGTTCTTGTAAAGCTAATACATCCCAGTCGGCTGGGTTTGCAGAGTTGATGAGAGCAGCCTGCGCCACATTGGATTTTTGGATGTTTTGCTGCCAAATACGGAGTGCACTGAGGAGAGTAGAATTGTGTGCAATCATTGTAGAGGAGATGGAGTTGGGCCAGCGGTGGTGCGATTCAATTTCTGAGGAGCTGATTGGTTAGTGAATCCAAAGTCACTAAGGTTACTCAAGCAACTAGGCGCCCTAGACAAGGGTTGTGACCTAGACGGTCGTGTCCTGAAGGGCAAGTCCGGTGTAGGGATGAGGTCAGCTTGAGGGCACAAAGAACCAAGGTGATCTGAGGACAGAGGTCACAGAAAGGGTGGAGGCAGGATTGCCGGAGGAGTGGTGACCCAGGTGGTGGAATCGCTGGATGAGAAAAATGGCATGCAATTCTCAGGGAGGCACGCATCTAACTCATCACATAGGGCTTTGAACTTGGGGCAACTATGGTCTGTGCTACTGTGAGTAGAGTTAGAACCACAGGTTACACACCTTAAGCGGAGAGAGGTACAAGAGGCCAAAGTGTGATGAGGGTCAGCGCAGCACAAACAGTACTCTCTGCTCTTACACGCATTCCAAATATAGCTATATTGTTGGCATTTGTTACATTGGATGGACTCCCTAGAGTCCTTGCAAATGGTTACTAAGCGGCCACCAATGAAGATCCTACCCCAAATGAGCGCGTTGGCAATTTCGGCATCTGAGCAAACAATCTTGAGCAAGGCCACCGATTGATGGGGGGACCAATGGTCAGGATGTTTTAGCCATGAGGCAGAGGAGATAGATTCAAAGGTGAGGTTGTTCTCTTGCTCTAGTGTGCGCAGAGAAGAGTAAGCTTCCAGGTCAAAGGGACCAAGGCATGGGACAAAGCGGGCAATGACTGTGTAAGCCTTATTCTTAACCTCCATGCAAGTGCCAAAGATCCCAGCTAGGTGCTCCCAGTTTGCAACCGAGTAAGATCGGAAACGCTTTGCAGAGTCAGCATTGTCAAATTCCAAGAAGAACGCACCCATGTCAGTGGTTTTGAGGCCCACCACATGGGTTTTGACCAGTGTGTTGATAATTGCACCTTCTTTTTCCTCAGACAAGGGGCCAAAGCAGGAGTCGAAGGATTTGAGAGAGGTGTTAACCTCATCACAGAGTTTTGAAAGACCAGATGGTGAAAGGTCAGATGGTGCGGATTTGTCATTCCGGTTGAACTCAACAAGGACAGTGTGGGCGTCTTGCTGTGCTCTGAGATGGACTCTGGTGGTATCTGCAGGGGAGAGTTGGTCAGAGTGGGTATAGAAGGAGGACAACTGGGAAAAACTTTGAGGTGCAGGAGTACTGGCTATGTCCGCCCACATGGGCAATCTGGGGGCTGACAAAGGTGTAGGAGCCAGGCCTGAGTGCTGGGAGTTCAAGAGCTTGGAGGCTACCGACCCCAGCATCATGGCAATGCCTTCCAGGGAAGCAGATGTGGCCTTGAGGGCTTGGGACAACTGTGCACAATCAGTATTGTTAGCTGCTAGGAAGTCAGTGGATTTCTCTAGTTTATCAATGAGGTCTCCAATGCGCAGGACAGTTTTGGAGGTGACTGCCTCTGCTAGCAAATCCAAGACTGAGTCCATGATGCCATCATCAAGCAGGAAAGCAACAGCTAAGGATGTGTTTCTGAGGTCTACAAGCTTGGATGTCAGCGCCGCGGTGACGAGGATGCTCACTAATTTCACATGAGTGTAATCCTTGGCAGTGAGTATCCAGCTTCTTTTCTTGAGCCAGGCATGGGCTTCCTTGGCAGATCTAACGGGTCTGGAGTCTATGGCTGAGATAAACTTTAGTTTGGCTGAAAACAGGCCTAGCCAGGGGCAATCCAGGGTCCCACTCCTTGCTGTGCCTCCTGGAGAGGGGCCTGTGGACGTCCTCCTAGTGGAAGACATTGTGAGCAATGAGGGAAAGGTGAAAGTGAGAAGTGTAAAATAGAATGAGATAAAGAGGGCAAAGAAGAATGTGAGGTTGATGCCTCAGAGAAGAATAAATATGCTAACTATGGTCTGAGAACTGCCAGGACCCCGGAAGGGTGATGGTGGTTCTGGATCAAAAAGCGCTTCCAGGTGGCAAAGTTGCACGCCATTGCTGCACCTTCCTAGAGGCATCTATTGTCATTCTGGCTGATAAATGAGGAGCATTGGTAGTGAATTTATAATTTGAGCATAGATCACCCAGGAGCCATCGACAGTACGCAACCTGGATGTAAGGGCACATCAAAGTTTTGATGGGTGAAGTAGAGCAATTATAGCTTGACGTAGTCCAAGCTGTATTCCTGGGCTTGAGCCATGGATGTGTTAGACAGCCAAGCATACAAGCACATAAGCTAAGAATGTATTGGGCTCTTGCTTGTCAGATGGTTTACAAAGAAGGGTGCCTTGTGATGCCCTCTGTCGACGTCTTCATAAAGTTGTTCTCCAATCCATTGGATGGGGAACAAGGAGCATTTGTTTTGGCTCTTGGCCTGTGTGTGTCTGAACATTATCTGCTTCATCCTTGTTTTCAAATTAATAGGCAGGTCCCATGTTTTCTCATTTGTGATTGAAAATGATGAAAGCACAACTACATTCACATGCAAGGGAAAAACAAAATTGACATGGTGAAGTTGCTTTTGTTCCGACTTGCATTTATTTCATACCAATATGTAGAAGAAGTGTTTCAATGTTGCTTGTCTGGTATTAGTGTGGTGGTAATTGTGACTTTCAGCTTTAGTAGTATTGGCTTCACATAATTGGTCTGCTTCTTTCCAATTTTCCATGATTCTCAAGGCCTGTACTACATACATGTAGTTGCATACCAAGTATGCTTGGACATAGTACCGTGAAAACTTCTCCTGCTTTATGATATATCCATAATGTGCCTACAATATTAATTTGTCAATAAACTTTTTCTCTCTTTTTTTTTTTCTTTTCTCTTTTTTTTTCAAACTAGAAGACAAA